>DF243259.1:2075-17753 GCA_000507305.1 Breviolum minutum Mf 1.05b.01 | reverse complement strand
CATACTTTACACATGTCCAAACACCTGTAATGTAACCCGTGTTAAAGTGCTACGGAATGGACTGCTTCGGTATATACTTTACACATGCTGACAGCACTTAAAGAGTATCGTGTTGCTTGTTCCGAAGGAACATGTGCTGTTAGCCCTTCAAATGCTCTTCAGCCTGATGCACTTGATTGGCTGGAACCGCAAGAAGAAAATGCTTCTTGAAATCCAAAAAAAAATCTGACGCCGGCCTCGAAGGGAAAAAACAGCTCAAAACGCCCTACTGTCGGGTCGGCGAACGTCCCGGTTTGGGCGTATGATTATATGATCACATTTGTAAATAGTATTTGCATAGTATGGTTATGTGTATGTTGAAGTCACGTATATGATATGTATATGTTTGGTCCTATGGATTCGTTTTTACACATGTTTTTGTAGGTTCACCACAGTCAGAGACAATCCGTATGGAATTTATGGTGATTGATGATGATTTTGTAAAGCGCTTATCATTGAATCAATGATATTGGAGAGACAATTTTTGTTTATGTCTTGATAATTTGTTTTTGATTGTTGGTATCGTGTTGCTTCTTTTGGGTATGTTGTGATTTTGTTTGTGATTGTTTGGTTTGACTGCCCGCTGAATATGTATGAAAACTTCAAGAATAACACGTATCGTTGTGTTTGACTGGATTTGTATGTATATACTCCATACCTCTACGAGTAATTATTGAACCAACATTTCTTCAAACCTACATTCAATTATATTCAAAATACGATTCTATATCGTGTGTTTATAAAACTGTATATACATCTGCAACAAGCTCACGACCTTGAAGAACCTGGATATACACTCGGCAAATCTCTTGCCTTGTTTGCCTTTCAAAACTTTCAAGTCGTGCATTCCCCCAAACCTCGATCCAAGGTAGAATGGTTGAGTTGTTGCCGGGCCGTTGGATCGCTCAACGCGATGACCAATTTGGATGGCGACAGGATCAACGGTGAATCAACAACGGCGCGACACGAAAAGACGAGTCGAGTCGAGTCGTTGAGGTTTTTTTTTGAAAGCCAACATCATTTTTGCCTTGGATTTGTTGAGTTTAGGTGGATTTTTTTTGCGGATTGTGTGTAATGAAAATCACCATCTCTGAATAACATTGAATAACCATTTAAGGTAGAATTGATTTCGTTCCAAACATTTTTTTTCAGCAAATCCAAGTTTTCGTTCAAATCTTTTGGACATTTTTTTTGCGAGTCACCACCAACAGCTGGCCAGACAGACATGAGCAGTTGTGATGAACGGTGACTTTTGTGTTTCCTGTTTTGCACATATGATGCGATTGTTGGTTCCTTCTGGTCTTTGCAAGCTCACATTGGAACATACCAAAGTTGTTCCGAAATCGGTAGCAAGCTGGCTTGATAGGATTCATATCGTATCCATGACCTTTTCGGGTGATTTTTGGTTGAAAACATGGTTTGAGTGAATTTCGCAACTTTTTTACTAGAAGTTTTGCATCATGGGCCATAAGATTTAATTTCATCCCTATGCATGGTAGTAAACATAGCATATCCCAATAAAGAACCCTGTTTTATTGGGGCGAACATGGGCAATGCGACTCATACTACTCGACCACGGATGAGCCAGAGAAAAGATACCAAATTGCTGAGTAAAACCATCGAATTGACGACAAATCAGGCCCCAGATATCTTTGGTCTTTAGTTCAAATTGAAGTGTGTCTGTGTAACAAGCATATGTTATGTAACTTATGTATATATATATAAAATTTGTATGATGTGTATTCTGTAATCATTTGTGATTTGAATGAATTCTTACTTTTGACAGGATCCACGACAGAGAAACCATGAAAATGTAAGAACAGTTTGGAACCTGAACATCCATACGATTGCCTGAATGGGCTGCCCTGAATCGTGTCCTGTCCACGCATACGTTTACGAATGCCTGAGAATCGGATCGGGATATTTTCGGGAGTATTGCAATGAGACTACTTAACAATATAGTTCAAAACCAAAGGAAGGGCTGTCAAAATCAAAGTTGTGAGGCTAAATTTAGCTAGAGGTTGTTGTTGTTTTGTTTGCTTTTTTGTTTGCCCGTTGTTAATTGAAGAAGATGAAGACATGTTGAAAATTAGTATGTTTTTCCAAACGCTTGAAAAGCGCCCACCCCCAACTATAGCAAAAATGGTCCTCCCACCCAAAAAAAACACACGGAAAAAAAATCTCCCGCCGCACGATTCTTAGGGTTTTTCATTCATTTCCAAGAGAGTGTAAGCCGCCAATCCACCACGCAAGACTGCGTGTTTCGTGAGGTTTACTCTTAGGAGACGTCCAAACGGCAAAAGGATCTCCAAGTTGCCTGCGCTTGTTGGAGGGTTTTTGATGCCGGGCTCCTTGAATAGCTTCCTATTTTAAATGCTAATGTTTAGGATGAAATTGATCATTCTTACCTCAACCTTTGGGAAAAAAATATCACTCACCTCAATTGAAAAAGGATGTATGATTCTTGCTCTGACAATTGCTTCGCAGGAATTTGTCCATCACTCCAGTTTGTTGGTAAAAAACAAGGTGATTTCCGACATCCTACTATAGGAGTCATCACCACGCAATGGCAATATGTTAGCTTTGGATTTGGGACATTTTTGGGCAACGAAACAGTCGCAGATCTAGGTTTCAATGTTGATACGGATGCTACATCTTGCTGAATTTATATGTTCAAAACAAACATGTACATGTTTATTTACCCAGAGGATCCATACGTACAGGTATATTTTCCTACATTTGGTGGCTTTCATTGTAAATGTATTAGGTAAATCCTATCAGATATAGGTAAGAATTATTCACTGTTTAAACTTCCACCTCATTTTTTTTGCGAGTTGATTTCTATATGAAGGACTTTTTTTGTATCTCCTTCCCCAAGTCCGCAATCTAAGGGGCCCACCCCCAAATCCCTTGAGGGTTACCCGGCCACAAAAATAGGGATTCTGAAGCCACGATTCTCCGGGAATTTGTTGGCCTTACTAGGGGGGCTTATTCATTTCCTATAGATAATAATAGAATCAATAGCTGTTTCTGGTTCCCTTAATAGGTGGTAGGTGATATATGTGATATATAATCACCCAATTGGCAGTATATACCACTTATATATTGCCAATTCGGTGATTATATGCTACCTACCACCTATTAAGGGAACCAGGAAACTTCATTTGATAGATGTTTTGATTAATTGTAACATCTGATGGTAATTTTGATGATGCTATGCGGATCGTTTTGGTGACGATCCTTCATAGAAAATGAATAATCAGATTACACCCCTGAAAACTAACCATGTCCCCAAAAAAGGGACAATTTTAGTAGGGAATACATCTTCCAACCATTGATTTTCAGGGGGCATTCGTTCGTTTTCAGGGGAGTACCCATGAATTCTACGAAGCTTCCAGGTGACTGAAGCGCGTCATGCCACCGACAGTGCAACGGATGCCATGTTGAATGCCTTGAGGTCCGGGGAAATTGGGAGGTGGGGTCCAAGTCACCAGTCATAAGTAGGGCTTATAAGTTACAACCTCATTTAAAGGGCTGAAATAACCCCAGGCAAACCCATTTTGAAAGGCCATTATTAGGGGTTACAACTCTATTATTGATAAACTAGTAGGAGCCCACCTCGTACTGTAATTGCTTCTGGGGGTTCCTTATGTTGAACATCTTCCAGGCAATATAGAACTGCTTGGAAAGGTTGAAGCTCATCCATACATCATAAGAAGCTAATGGGTCCATCACCCTCAATGACATTCACCCCAGAAAAGAACTAGGTGGTGGCAACTCAAATAATTTTTTATGTTCACCCCGAAAATTGGGGAAAATGGATCCTTAAATTGACTTGACTTACATTTTTGAACATTGGCTTGTTTTTGAAAACCCACCAACTAGCCTAGTATACGCATCTGTTTGTTTTTTCGATGATTCGCTGGTTTTTGGTTGGAAATCCTGAAGGCCCCATTCCCCAGGGATCGGTGGCGGTGATGGCATGAGGGATGATTCCCCCGGCTTGTTTGAACACACCACATGGATATACCTGGAAAAAAAGGTGAGCGTTGTTGAAAAAAAACACCTGATTTTGTTTAGGCTTCATAAGGGATTATACGTAGCCGAGTTATATGGGAATAAAACATTCATAAACCAGTACCAGGTGATTCAAGCCGTGACCATTTTTATTCCCTATTTAGAGGTCACTTAATCTTTAAAAGGGTCACTTAACCATCCTAAAAAGGTTACCAGCAGAATTGCCAGATGTTTTTTTCACACCTTCAGCCAGGGTTTGTGTCCTGCAGTTAGTTAGTATAAAAGATCCTGCTGCTACTGCTACTGATCCCATTCCAACTTCCACTGCTATAGGTGATGGCCTTTAGGAGGCCACTCCTGGAGATGAGTGTGAAGGTGATGAAGGCAGTGATGGCGAACAATTCAAGGCTGGCAGAGACCAACAGAGCAACGCTCGGGAAGGCAATCGGCGTGGGTGAAAACACGCCCCTGGGTTGTTGTGAGCTTGTTGGCTCTCACATGGCGTCCATTGCAATCCTTGCTGCACTCTATGATCCATTTGGGTTCCATGGATTTTGAAAGGAAGCAGGAAGCAAAAGCCGTTCGTGGTGAGGAGCGAACTTTTCGAGTTTTGGAACTGTATCTTGGAAACGACGTGCAGCGATTCTGGGCTTCCATGAACAAACTTTTCCATGAGGTCAGCCCTGGGTTGCCAAGCTCCGCGCGGACCTGCTATTACAGATGCCTCATGTTTAGGCTCCTTTCAAGATCAGCGTCAGCTACACATCAGATTTTTGATGTCAAGCACAAATGCTCTCCATTTGTCCTGTTTGGCTGCCTTTGGGGGCTTGTCTCTGACCTGGAGCAATTGCCACCTTGTTTATATGATGAACTGACTGCAACTCTTCTCGGTCAATTTTCAAGTTGCTTGGCCTTTGGTTAGGTTGATTTTATTCATATGCTAGTTAGTCAGTTTCTGTAGTTCAAATTTTGGGTTTGTGGCACTGGATTGCCAGTGACCGTTTTGGTTAGGAGTTTGTAAGTATTACATTGTTAAAGGAAGTTTAGGTTGATATATAATCACCCAATTGGCAAGGACTATAAGTGGTACATAAGTGGTATATATTGCCAATTGGGTGATTATATATCACCGATCTACCACCTGTTAAGAGAACCAGGTTTCACTCCATTGAAGGGAGGCAACGAAATCAATCAAATCAAGGCCCCAAAGCCGGAAATTACATAAATTACATCTGACCCCCAAAGCCCACCGTTGATGGTAGGTTTACTACTTGGATGTCCCGTTGGAAGTTAGGATCAATGGTTAGGATCAGTGGGTTATAACCGACCTATAGATGGGATATATTGGGGTTATAACCCACTGATCCTCACCATTTACTAACTTCCTGGGACATCCAAGTACATTTGTTTCGTTTCGGGGCTACGAAGTGGAGGATCATTCCACGAAACGTAAGTGATGAAAATAGCCTAAAATAGCCATGGTTAGTTTTTGTTCCCTAAGTAGGGTACTGTTCCCTTTCCAAATGGCCTTTTTCATGGCTTATCTATAGATGGTGGTTTCAAATATGTTTTTATTTCTTACCCCTATTTGGGGAAATGATCCAATTTGACTATATAAGATTTTTTCAAATGGGTGGGTTCAACCACCAACTAGTTAAGAAATATGAATTGTTAAAGCCACTTGGAATGTATAACATATATGAAACCCTAATTATTTCAATGGGGGTGTGATGGACCGATCACCACTTACCTCCTACCTCCCGGGAAAAAACTCACCTGTCAGGCGTGGTGTGGAAGAGATTTCAGATCGTTGCGGCACCTTAGAGGCTCAGAAGGACGAGGGCCGTTCCAGCAGGAAGTTGGAGTTGCATCCGATGAAAACCCATCATTTGATGGCCGTCATTTTTTTTGAGGACCCCCAAAACACCCCTGCAAAAAAACAGGTTCCTTCACCCTTCCATTAGAGAGTCCAACCGGGGATTCTAAAATGTTGAAGTACACCCTGGAAGATTCATATCGGCTGGTTCAACAAAAACAAAATCACGAGTGATTTAGAAAGGAAAATGAAATTGAACCAAACCTCCATGAAAGCTCCTGAAAATCGTCTGGAAAACCATCCATTTTTTCAGGTTGACAAGCTGCTAGTTTTAGGGTAGACAAAATTGGTGGAGGAAAGTCAAAATGGGAAAATAGACTGTAAAAATGGAGGCTTCCTAAAATGGTGGTACCCCCAAAACACACTAAAATGATCATTTTTAGTAGGAAAACCAATAGTTGTTGGGTACCACCATTTTAGGAAACCCCCATATCCCTAGGGATCCAATCATTTGCTGAGAATGGTAATGGAACCTAAACGACCCCCCTGCATTTCGTTTCGGTGATGAAGGACAGCCCAATCATCAGCTGAGAATATGGGATCCCGAGGGGAACTGGACAAGTCCCCCTTCCCTAGGATGCCATGAGAAATGACCGTTTTGATCTCCAACGCAAGAGTTGTTGTTAATTCCAGGTGATCTTCAACAAACACTGAGGTTTATAGGGATACCCCTTTTGTTCACCATTGTTGAGGTACATTTTGAGCCTCAAACATTGTTGAACATGGTGCTAAAAGAGGGCCTACTACAGATAAAGACAGCTTTGAAATATTTTGGAATAAGAATGAATATCTAAGCTATGCCAAAGAAGTTCAATCAATCTTGAAACTATAAATCTACGAGAAATTATGAGAATTTGGACGACTTGCCCTCGCTTGTTTGTCCAGATTTTTCACCAAAAAGTGTTGGTGATTGAACTGGATTCGCGAGGAGAATGGTGCCTGCACCCTGGAACGCTTTCGAGAAACTGAGGCGCTGATGACCTGGTATTTTGTATCCCGATTTTTTGAGTGCAGACGTAGATACCTCCAAAAAATTGCCAATGCTCCGAATGTATGGATTATTAATTCACCTAATGTATGGTAGATTTACCTACATTTACCACAAAAATGGCCATATGTAGGCGGTAAATATCTATAGGCAATTTCTAGCGACCTTTCTCGCCGGTTGGTCACCCCAAAAAGGTATATAGTGAAAAGTAAGGGAATTCCTACCTAAAATGGTCGAACAATTCAGGTTAAGGATTTACAATAAAGTGCTGAGATACCTCGAAACCTCCCAAAATTGGCCATACCCAGATGCTCCGAATGTATGGATTATCCACCTACATAGACTAGGTGAAAACTGTCGATTTGTTCAAGGAGAAATGACTTGGTATACTGTAAATATTTCTTTATGCATGGAGCATCCTGGATATTGACCACCATGTCCCTTTATCTAGGTGGTGGTTTCAAACATCTTTTATTTGCATCCCTTTTTTGGGGGGAATGATCCGATTTGACGTTCGCAGATTTTTCAGCTGGATTGGTTCAACCACCACCTACTTGGGTTTTTGTGGGAAGGGGGGAGGTTGGCTTTTCGGATTTTCCTCCAGAAATTTCCCATGTTTGTCCAAGTAAGGCCATGTCAGGCCACGTTGAAGCCCTGACATTTGTTTGGGTGTGGAAGGTTTTCATTGGGTAGATGGATGTTTGATGATTCTTGAAGCTACCAGTAGCACCAAACGAACAAGATGGAAAAGTCATGGGAAATCTTTAACTAAGCAGTGTTGATGTTAAAAAACCTTTCCCATCTCAATGCAATTTTGATCCAACCTTGACTTATCCTGCAATGATTCTAAATGTGACCCGTACATTTGGCAGTGATTTTATGGAGGATTTGGGGTGTGGCTCGGTGTTACTTCAGTTGAATGATCAGGAGCATGAAAAAGGTACCCGGGGTATCAATCTAACAGCGAGTTGACACCTTTAAAAAGGCCTGGAAACATTAGAAGATGGCTTTCTTGTGCTTGTTCAAATCAGCTGGTGGAAATTGTTCCGGCTAAATGTCGGTTTACAGACAAAGGGGGTTACCCCATGATCACATGTTCGCCAAGAAAAATGGGCCGCTGGTTAGTTGATTTATAGATGACATCCTCTTCTCTATTTCAACAAATTGTGGAACATAGTAGGTTTAATACAACACTGTACTTTGCTTGCATTTTTGGGATCGTGTTGGTCTCCTCCCATTCTTGAGTTAGGACCTATGTGATGATAGAATTGATACACAAATGATTCCCCTTGAGTCTGAAATGAGGCCAACTTATTAGCTGTTTCCATAGAATGCATGTATGGTATATTTGCCTACATCTACCATGAACATCGACCAAATGTAGGTAAATATACCAGTCCCATGGATCCTATTGGTAATTGAACCCAAACAATTCTTGGGGGGGGGAGGGCTACGTTAGGACCGGGTAGGTTGGCTGAACCTGTAAATCTTCATAGGTCTACTTTTCGGTGTATCTTGTATTGCCGATGCTTGGTGCAAGAAATCCTGCACCACCTGGGATGTAGAACACCCTCTAAATAATCCATAATAATCCTATCAACTGGCTAGCCGGATTTCCTCTATCAGCAGTACCATCATTACTTTCGCACGATTGCATGGCTGACTTCGTATCTCATATCCCGGGGGGTGCTCCAACAAAACGTGGCCGTTGCGAGAGGCCAAATTCAATGAGATGTTGAGAAAGATGGAGGTGGCTGGCACATGGTTGGTTCAAGGGTGGTGCTTGGTCATGTAGATATTATGCTTCTGCTTCTTCTTCTTCTTCTTCTTCTTCTTCTTCTTGTTGTTGTTGTTGTTGTTGTGGTTAGTGGTGGTGGTGACTTCCCTATTCTAGTTTTTCTTGCTTGTTCTCGAAATTTGTTCTTTGTTGGTGTTTCCAGGGTTATTCTTAAGAGTGATTTCTCATCCCATTGTGAAGCTACTTGGTGAGTATGGTTTTCGATTGTCCCTCTTCCAAGTAACAAAACGGCTTGCCCACATGACACTGGTATAATGAAGCCATACCATCCATGGGACTGGTATATATTTACCTACATTTGGTTGATTTTTATGGTAAATATGTGTAAATATACCATACATGGATCCTATCGGTACTACTTAAGTGACCCTCTAATGATATTATGCTCATTTTACATACATTTGGTTGATTTTTTATGGTATTCATGTAGTGAAATATACCAGTGCAATGGCTTGTTCGGGCAAGGTTTTTTTCAGGGAAGTTTACGAACGCTCGTGTTTGGGGAACCGATGTTGTCGCATCCTGGGAGAAATGAATGGCAAGAAGCCAACACACATCACCCAAATCACAGAAAAAAATGTTTCAGGTACCAAAAATGCAGGTATACTATGGTATGCTTAGCTTTATAACCCCATTTAAATACAGCTTAGGCTTTTTATAGCTTTTCCGTACCTCCATTTTAGGTACCAAACAAATGTTTGGTGATCATTTGAAAAGGAAAAAAATCTACTTCCATTGAACCATACTCATGTTTTGTTATATTAAAATGGAATCATTATCACCTTACTGGCTGCATGTTTGGAATCTTGGGGAAGCATATATTTCTATGACCTATTATTATACCCATGGGACCCATGGGACTGGTTTATGTACCTACGTTTGGCTTGATTTTCATGGTAAATGTGGGTGAATATACTATACATGGATCCTATGGGATATGGATGTTTCCGAAAATAGTGGTACCCCCAAATCATCCATTTTAATAGGGTTTTCCATCATAAACGATCCATTTTGGGGTACCCCTATTTTTGGAAACACCCATATAGTGACCGATTGTTTTATCTAATAAGTATCACCATACTACCTATTCTTATCACCAAATATCATCTCCAAGGGTTTTTCCAGCACACAGCCCTAATCCCTTTACCAAGAGACTACTTCATAAAAGGCGATACGTTGGATACTTGGAGGATCATCCCAGGACTTGTAAGTGGTTAAGTACAATGGTGATCGTAAGTCATCTTAGGGTCGTTCCTCTTCCAAATGGCCTAAATTCTTTGTAAATAGGGATTGCCGGGATTGCTAACTACTTAGCCAGTCCTGGGATGATCCTTCTTTTGTAGGGTTTTGTTGTACCTTTGGAATCTCCCCAAAAATCGCTGGGATCCTTGCAGCAGGTCACCCTGAATTCTGAGGACACCTGCCAGGTGCGGGTTCCCAACGTCAAAAACGACCCTCAAATGTTGGGAAAGGGGATGGTTGAAACCGAAACCCACCGTGTCTTTTTTGTTGGGAAAGCCTACCGGGTTCTTTTTTCCAATAAATGAGCCAACAACCCTAGAAATGAATGACAAGATGAAATTCACCATGGTTCATTTTAGTGGGGTCCATTATTTAAACGTGACCATAGAGAGAACTACGCAGTGGTTAGTTGTGAAGTACACCCAAGCGTTTCAGGATTGAGTAAGGCTAGCTAAGTCTAAGTGCTAGCTTTTTTGAAGGAGGGAGACGTGAGAATGTGGGGTTTTTGGGTGGAGTTGAGTTGTTTTGTGTGTTTTGCCAGGACTGGAGAGGTTGTGAAATCGAATGATGATAATGATGACTGGGTGGTGGCTTCAAAGATGTTTATAGATTTTTTATTTTCAACCGGACCTGGGGAAATGATCCATTTTGACTAATATTTTTTCAGATGGGTTGAAACCACCAACCAGATGATGATGATGATGATGATGATGATGATGATGATGATGATGATGCTGGAATCCCTAAAACTTCCCTTTCAAATTTCCACGTTTCCACGGCGTGAAATTCCCATGACCCGTACCCTTTTTTGGAAGGACCTGGTGGTAGCGGTGAAAACGCTGCAAAGCCAATTCCAGATCCTGCAAGCTGAGAAGCGACAGGCGAGGCACGGAGATCTGAGGATCTCAGGATTTATGGTGAGACTGGGAGTTGAAATTGATTCTAACCTTAAAACTCTTGGGGATTACAAAAATATGAATGTTGATTTACAGTTATAAGTTATAGTATAGTGTAAAAAGATTGTGTGTTCTTGATTTCTGGTGGAAAAAGAATAGTGAATATAGGGTTTTAGAGACATTTTGGGTGTGGTTTTCAGATGCCGAGTCAGATGTTTCCCAGCCTTTGGAAGCTTGGTGTCGTTCGGAACAGATGCTTCACGTTTTTTTGGTTGAGAAAATTGAGAAAAGACGCCTTGTAGGCTAGGGTATAGCTTGATCACAAAACATGGGCATGAATTGGACTTACTACCCCCCCCACCCAGCAACAGTGGCAAAAGAAAGTTATTGGGATTCCCTACTAAAAATGGTTCATAATCATGTTACTAACTAAGTGGGGGGCCCCGATCCGAGGTATATAAATAACCTAGTCAACACCTGGAAAACCCGAGAGATTTTCATCACAAGCCAATCATTGGAGGTCACTTAACCTCACCCTTCCAAAAAGGTCACAAGGATTTGCCATGCAATTGTGATTTTGGTGATTTGTGATGATAGTTTTGAAAGCACCAGGATGCTTACCGGGACTATCGGTTCCCAAATGATCAAAGGTCTCGTGAAAATTTCATCAGGAATGGATCCCAATGGGGATTCCAAACTTTCCACATGGAAAAAAAAACAGACCACAGCAATGTTTGTTCATATTATTCGAGGAATCAACGCAAAAGAAGGCAATTTTGATGAAAAAAGGTTGCTTGAGTTCACTACTACTTGGAGGATCATCCCAGTTAGTATCTAGTTAGTAACCCCCATTTATAAGCCATTTAGGCCATTTGGAAGGGAAACAACCCTACTTAGGGGACTTACTAACCATAGTTATTAACCACTTACTAAATGGGATGATCCTCCAAGTAGAAGGGCTCTTGAGACCCTTGTGTGTGAGGAACAAATCCCTGTCTTCATCCCGACTCTTCTCGAGACGAGACTTTTGTTGGATAGAAATCACCCACTCACCTTACCCACCAAGTGGCCATAACGAATTTTAACCAGATGAAAAAAGCCATAAACCAATTGTCCGTGTGGATCTATTAATGCATCCCAATGGATAAGATTGGGAACCCTTCCGCCATCCTCTTGGTAGAAAAAAAACTGTGCTTGGCAGAGGATCATCTCAACATGATCCAAGCATTCCTTTCACAAAATGAAGTTGACTGAATTCGAAAGATGAGCAACAAAACTCGGTGGTGGTTTCAAAGGTTTTTGGTTCATCATTTCCCCCAACATGGAAAAATGATCCATTTCGACGAGCGCTTTAAACACCCAATCGATTCTTCATGGAAATCCTGAATCCAGAAATCCCTGAAATCCCATCTAGAAGTTTTCATGATCAACAAAAATCAACCAAAATCCATGGCAGAATCTTCCCTTGTCGTTTTTTAATTTACATCTTGCCATATCAAAAAACTATAAAAAAAGCTCATGTTTGTTGTTTTTTTGGGGGGGGGTTGGGAAGGTGGAAGCCTTTTTTTGAAGCACCAAAAACACCAAAAACTGCAGGTGGCGGAAGGTCTAAATGCCATGGGTCAAAAACAGCACCTCATCGAACAGATGCAACTGGAAATTCGTTCCTTGGTTTTTCAGTGATGAAGTGTTTCCGGGTCCACCATAAGAACGGAAAGTTACATGGGAAAATCGGGCCCCTAAAGATTGACAGGTATATTGTCCCTTGGTGATGGTTCGGGTTTCTCCTAGTTTTAAGGGTTGTTTCAGGTGATTATGGCAAACCCTGAAAAACTGTTATATACTTTGGGACCCGTTGGTTTGGGATTTGATCATGGTACTGTACCCCCAAATAAAATTGTCCCTTTCATAAGGGGATCTATTCGGATTCCAAACCAACAATGATTATCCATTATAGTTGAAATTCCGTGCGTGGCAATTCTGCGATCGTGACCTTTTTGGGATGGTCAAAATGTGACCCTTTCAATGGCTGTTGGTGACCTCCAACGATCGGGGACAAAAATGATAAAAAGGTCACTTTGAACCACCTGGTGGTTAGAAGGTGTTTGTTGTTTTTTCAACACACAAAAACTGCCAGTTATTTGTAACAGGGTTTGCTATACGTCTTTATAATGGGGAGTTTTGCATATCACTTTTTAGGTGTTTTTTTTCGTGATGATAATCCAAGTGTTTTTGTGATGTTTAAGGGGGACATTCATCGCAAATCCCCTCTTAAATGG
The DNA here is from genome assembly GCA_000507305.1 of Breviolum minutum Mf 1.05b.01. NCBI lineage: Eukaryota > Dinophyceae > Suessiales > Symbiodiniaceae > Breviolum > Breviolum minutum. The sequence goes on along the minus strand of DF243259.1, from coordinate 4,618 downwards.
CTTGTTTTTTAGTTATACTGATGAAACAAATTACCTGCGTTTATAAGACTTCTCTAGGTGTTGGTTTGAAATATGTTTTTATTTTTACCCCGATCCCTGGTGAAATGATCCTTATATATCTTAGAATTCTTCGATGTTTCAAATGGATTAGTTCAACCACCACCTGGTATAGCAAATCCTGTCTTAAAATGGCTTGTGCTTTGAGCTATACTGATAAAGAACATGACCCGCAGCCTTATGATAAATGGTCCAAGATCGAAGGACCTAAGGATACCCTCCTGGGAACTAACATATCCGCTCCCAGTTTGGTACTTTCGAGTCGATGATTTTCCCAACTTCCCGTTTGGGGGGTCACGTGTGATCGTTCCCTGGAGGGTAGGCCAACTTGCTTGGGAGTTTGTCACCGCCACTGGACTTCCGCTAGCTCTCTGAGGTGAAAAGATCCAACAAGTTGCACCAGCAGGGTCAGCCCAGCGGTTAGCTGAAGGATTCTTCGGTGTGCGGTTTGTGAGGTTTGTTTGTCTTGGCTACAAAACACAGAAGGGTGGTAACCCCTCCCGTAAACTAACATAGTATCATAGCCATCCGAAAAATCCAGCATTGTTCCTGTTAAATACCATTAAATATGGTTGATTTTCCAGGGCTATCGTTTTTTTTGAGTTGAAGGTTATTTGTCCGCCTTTGTTTGATTTCAGAGATCTTGGGAACCGTGGGAGTTGAGAAAAAAACGTTTAAAAAAAAAACGCTGATTTGATTCAACCCTCGGGCAGCTGAAGCCGTGGGTTGTTTTGATAGGGAGAAGGACGGATCCATGATTCCGGGGAAACTGCGCGGAGCGGGAAAGAGGGCCTTTTTAGGGATGTTGGCGGTGAAATCTTGGCCGTTTGTGACCGGAGTCGGAGTCGTTGTACGTATCTTCCGCAGCCAGTTTATGATGTAATCAGCTAAGATGATTTTCCCGCAGAGATGCACAAACCACACCCAGAATCCAAATTGACCATTGTTTTTGATTGGAGTGAAAGGGCCTTGTTTTGGAGGGTTGACAGTAAAAAAATAAAGGTCACTTGCTGGGTTTCAACGGCGGATACAACCCCAAAGTCATGGAGCCTTGGTTCAGATGATGTTCCGGATTTCAATTTGTGTGATTTTTTGCTTCCCCTGGAAGTCCAACCACCATTTTTTATAGGTTGGTTTCCGAACCACCATTATTTTAGTAGGAGTTTATCATCTTCCAAAAGGAACCACCATTTTTAAAATGATGGTTGACTTCCAGGGTTCCATGTAAATTTTCAGGGGATGTATGTAGATTCTTAGGGATCCAAAAATCACCGAAACTGAGAATGGTGTCATGGAACCTAAATGACCTATGCATTTCGGAGGTGATGAAGGACACCCCTTTGCTCATTCTCTGACAATATGACTGGATGCCTACAAGGTGGGCCCCTAAAAGTTATAAATGAAGTTATAACCCCTATAAGTAGGGTTACAACCCAAATTACCCATTTATAAGGCTATTCATAAGGGGTATAACTCCATTTATAACTGGTAGGAGCCCACCTTGTAGGGGATAGTTATTTCGAGGGTTTGCAAAAAAAAATCCCTCAAAATGGGAGGGGTTTTTCGGGGTTGGATCAAGAATCGGCTCCAATGGCAAAACTGCTTGGCAATTACCCAACATCCAGAATAGGTGCCATCCCTAAAACTACCTGGTCAAATTGTAGCGACCTCAAACGACCTCACTCCAAAAATCCCCTTATTTCAGGGAAATCTAGGTTGGTGAAATATTCTAATTTGACCAGAAACTACCCTCTGGTAAACTAACATGGCAAGGGAAGATCCACCAGGAATGAAGATGTATTTCTTATTGGAAAAGGTGGATTTCCATTGCCAGGTTAGTTTACTGGAGGGTAACAGTTTGCACCTGAAAATAGATCTTTTGGAAAAGGAGATTCCTATTGGAAACCATCATTTTCAGGTGCAAACTCTTAGTTTCAGGGAGGGTATAGCTTGCGAGTAGTCTGGAGAATGTTCTCTACGTAGTTATTTTCAGGGTATTCCAGGTTGCTGAATTATTAGATGTTTCAAGTTTCAACCAACCGAACTGGGCCTTTTGCGAATTGGACCTGGATGTTTTTCCCCAAAAAAACAGTTGGTAAGTGATGAGACGACGAAATAAACGAGCAACAAGATGAGGGTTGAGGGGTGGTTCGCACCAACCAGAAAGGTTTTCAATTTAACTAAAAGCTGACCTTAAAACATCTCTTCAAATTGAAGGCCTCAAATGATACATCGCCACCACCAGGGCCCCAAGGTTAAGTGAAACGTCTCACACGTCATGGATCCCAAGGCTGCGCACTTGCAGCAAATGGAGTCCACATTAATTCAGCTTCAAGGACAACAAAGAGAACTAAGCGCATCTGTACAGGCTCAAAGGGGAGTGCCAGGGAGGTATTGTTATTATAAGTTAGTAGTAGTAGTAGTAGTAGTAGTAGTAGCAGTAGCAGTAGTAGCAGTAGTAGCAGTAGTAGCAGTAGTAGCAGTAG
>DF243258.1:0-36285 GCA_000507305.1 Breviolum minutum Mf 1.05b.01 | reverse complement strand
TGTTGTGTTGTTGTTGTGTGTTGTTTGTTGTTTGGTTTGGTTGTTGTTTGTTTGTTTGTTTGGTTGTTTGTTTGGTTGTTTGTTTGTTTGTTTCTTTGTTTGTTTGTTTGTTTGTTTGTTTTGTTTTGTTTGTTTGTTTTGTTTGTTTGTTTGTTTGTTTCTTTGTTTTGGTGTGGTTTGGTTTGGTTTGGTTCGGTTTGGTTGGTTGGTTTGTTTGTTTGGTTGTTTGTCTGTCTGTCTCGCTCTCTCTGTCTTCGTCTCTGTGTCTGTCTTCGTCTCTCTGTCACCTTCTCCGTCTCTGTCTGTGTGGCTGTCTCTGTCTCTGTCTCTGTGTCTCTCTTTTGCCGGTGCTCGAAAAACACTGTTGCGGTGTTGAAAAAACACCGCATTGCACAAAAAACACCGTTTGGGTGCTGGAAAAACACCTCGGGTGCTGGAGAAACACCGTTTTGGGGCTGCGAAAACACCACTGCCGAGGTGCTGAAAAAACACCGTGGGCGTGGAGAAAACACCTTGATGCTGAAAAAATACCAGCTCGGTGCTGAGAAAACACTCATTCGTTGATGCTGAAAAAACACCTCCGGGTGCGGAGAAAACACTTGGTCCTCAAAAAACACCTTTCTGATGCTGCAAAAACACTCTTTTTCGGGTGCCGGAAAAACACCGCAGGTGCTGATAAAACACCGTGGATGCTGAGAAAACCCCGGGTGCTGAAAAAACACCTTTTGGATGCTGAAAAAGTCTCTGATGCTGGAAAAACACCTTTTCAATGCTGAAAAAATCCACGGCCTAAGTTGAAAGGTTTTGTCACAGCAAGATGTTTGAATGAAAAGATGACACGATCAAAGAAGTTGGACAAGCAAGCATTGGATTTGATCGATATCTAAATCAGCTCTTTCTCGGAATCGAGAGTGGGACTGATAAGCCTTCCACGCGGATTTTCCATGCTCGACACCCAGGCCGTTTCCATGGCAGTGAGAAGGAGCCGCCGCGTCTGCAAACGCCACAGATCATAAGGCCAAGTGCCATCTTGGTGTGGAAACCTTTGAATCCACACTGTCTCTGATTGGAACCCGTGCTCTTCATCTTTTCTGAAATGTGAGCTCGCAGCGGGAAAAGCAAGAAATGCCTGTGTGGAGATGGAGCATTGGAATTCCTTGGTAGGACGATTTATCGCTCCAAAAGACGGTAAATTTCGGTGTGAATCGTCAGTACATGATCTCCATTTTCGAGAGTTGGGGCGAGTCTATAAAAGGCAGGAGGAACAGGTCTCATGGAACAGCGTTATCAAAGGGTTTTAGGTCAACTGGCTTGGCAGCACTTTCAAAAGCAGATTTGTCTTTTCCAATTTCGTTTTTGTCTCGTTTTCCGGCAGAACCCAATCCTGCGGCTGAACATTGCATGAGGAAACTTTTAAAGTGGTAAGCTTTGCATCTTCATTTTGTGCAGAGAATGTCAGCAACTCTGTGTCCTTACGTAGGTGAACCAAAGGAAGTCCTTTCATTTTTGTGATGCCTCTTGGAGTTTGGATTCAGTTTCAAGAGCTATCATCATGTACAAGAGGCGTTGCATCAAGTTCTTTTCCGGAAGCAGAAAGTTCCAGCTTTGTCATCTGCTGATACTGAAATCATTTCCATTGTTGAAACAGCCAAGGAAATGAAATCAATTGGAATGTGGTTGCAGATAGTGATTCAGGGAATCTCTCTCGATCTTTTAGGTAGGCCTTAACAGACTATTGGAGAAATGCGTCTTAGGATGTTTAATGATGCCCAAGCAGCCATCAGATAGTTTTATAGATTTTTCCAGATTGTTGGATGGAAGATTGATTTTCGTTTGAGATCGGATTTTCTGTCTTTTTCGAGCGGGAATTCATTTCGCTAATGAAAGCTTCGACCGTCTTTTAAAGAAAGATGTGGTCTTTGTGAGGGCCTTTACAAGCTATCAAACTCGGCGGAAGTTGCGGACACCATTGTGCCCAAAGATGGAGCTGGAGCACAAGCAGCAACTGAGAACCTAGGTGATGGGGATCCCACTGCTCTGGGAGTTTGGGAGCAGCAACCGGCAATGGAGGAGGATCTGAAAGTCAAGATCCTACCGGACAAACTATTCCAATGACTACTTTGATGGTCAGAAATCCTGCAGCTAATGCTTTGGCAGAGGCTGATACTTTGATGAGTCGAGTATAAGAAATTGCCTCTGATGCAAAAGAATGGATTAGAAAATGAAACAGAGTCGAAAACTTTGAAGGCAATGTTCCTTTCTCTCAAAGCTCAAAGCAGTGTGACGAGAGCTTCTACAGCGGAAGTGCGCCAATCGAGTGGCAAGCAGATTGAGTTCTTAGAGAAGCTTGTGGATGGGTCTCAGACACAGGCAGATAATTTCCAGAATTTTTCAGACGATTTTGGGCAGAACCTGTTGGCTTTGGGCAGTAGGTTCGAAAAGTTGTGTAATACTCCGGTAGCCACGATCAACAAGAATGGGCTACTTTGGTGGAACTGAAATTCGTTTTGTTAGGGAGAGCACGGAAGATAAAGTGGCCAGTGAATTGAAGGAGAGTATTCAAGTAGAGGTGGACTCCGACAAATCTATTGCAGCATAGAAGAAACAGTTGGAACCAAAGTTGCCCAAGACTGTAAGGCGAGTCAAATACTTTTCCACTTTAGCCTCCTGCTGAGCCTATATTTGCCTTTGCGCCATCCGCTCCACCTGCTGCAAATATGGCTGCAAGTATGGATACCTCGGGATGGCCATGGCTTTCCTCTTCAATTCCATTTGCTAAAGTGATGGCTGCTGTTAAAGATTGTCATCAAAGACTGCCCAAAGTTCTGCTAAAGTGATGGCTGTTCTTAAAGATTGCTATCACAGACTGCCCCAAGTTCTGCTGAAGAGATGGCTGTCTTCCAAGATTGCTATCAAAGACTGCCCAAAGTTCTGCTGAAGTGCTCCCCTGCGTTGCATCATCGGTTCAACGTAATTTTCCCCTTCCCCCGTCCCGCCACTCTCTCATTCTTTGCATATTATCTAGTTCAAGAGGATTTACATCCGATCTGGTCGAACAAAGCTCATACCTGTTCAAGCACTTCAGCTTCCATTCCAAAGATGAATGCATGCATGGACCCAAACTACAGTTCCAAACAGGGCTTCCCGGTACTTTCTTAGCAATCGCTCTGAATGACAAAGGGGGGGAATTCTTGGACAAGGAAATCAATTCTTCTCACAAGGGACAGTGCCTCTTGGAGCAAAGCGTCTAGACATTGACATCATTGGCTACATGCTGCTGAAGACGTTGTGAGAGCCGGGGATTATAGATTGTCGTGAGAGCCTGAGCTTGTTTCACCTTTTCACCCCGATTGGTCAGGGACTGGCTGTGGTCTTTCTTTGTGTTTGGGGGGGTTTGTTTGCTTTTGTTTTATTCCAGTCCCTGATCTATCATTTAGATACCGTTGTCTAACAATGACAATTATAGCACAGTTCAATGACTGCCACTGTTGTAATGACGCGCGCAGCATAGTTCAAAAAAAAATCATTCTTTGCATATTATCCCTTTTCATCCGTCCATATTTGCAGATTCCCCGTAAAGCCCCTCCTCCCATCATTCTCTCTTTCTTAATTTCAGCTGTGCTTTAACTCCGGTCCTATTCATTGATTCGTGTCATTATTCTTCTTTGCCAACTCTTAGAGTTTCTCGTCTTTCTCACCATATACACTTTTGATTAACCCATTTACTGCGCTTGTTTCATTGCATCTTGGGATGCTGCGTTCGCGCCGGGTCTTATGCTGCTGCCGCCTTTGAGCCGCTTCTGGACTTGCGTAGTTGCTACTGCCTGGCTGGGCCTCGCTTTGGCAATACTTCGCGCTTTCCATGCTGTCTTCGCTTCGCCAAGCTAAGGTATACTGAGCGGACTCTGAGGTGGCAGCAACGTCTCACGTTTCAGACGTTTCACACTTTACGAGATCATGTTTGCTCGAGGGTTTACCTCGCATTGATGGTTGAAGCAAACATGGATACAGAGGAAGTGAAATGGTTTGGAGTTTATAGAACTCCCAAGCAAGCAGTGGAGGCAGCTGCCAACATCGTACACCCCATTGACAGTCACTTGCCGATTCCAGATCCTCTTTTAGAAGCTGTCTTTGAAGTCCTTTGCAAAGGGCCTCAACACATTGCCGAGAAGAGGGTTGAACAATGCCGAAGGATCATCAAGCTGACATCAGACCTCAGAAAAGACGAAGAACAGTTGCACTCCAATATGCATCCAGACATAGCTAAAGTCTTGAGGGGAAAACGCATCCTCCTGTGTGGAGGAAACTTCTTGAAGAAGCTGGCTATGAAGACCTGGAGGTGGTTGACGAGACCATCGAAGGGTTCTCTCTTGTTGGTGCAGCAACGGTGACGATATATTGCGCCTGGGTTTCCATATGAAATTCCCCACGCGTGAATTTACATTGGCCACCTAACTTTTGTACACCTGCTTCTTGTTCATCTATATCCATCCGCTTTAAACGGTTTTCTTGCACAACTGCTTACTTCCCGCTCTGGCATGGGTGCTTTCCTTTGGGATTTCACCAAAGCCCTCGGCTTTACCAAAGGTGTCTGCATCTTTTCCACTCTGGCGTCGATGCATTCCGTTGGGACTTCACCAGAGCCCTCTTCTTGAACTTTGTGCTAAATGTTCGGCTCACTGGATTTTGCGGATGGTTTGTTGAACTCTTGTGGCCCTTTTGCATGTTTTTGTTTAATGTTTTGATGATGTAACACATCATTTGGTGCTTATGGCCATAGCGTCTTTGACACCCTCGTTCAGCTGACTGAAGGGCGCTCCGCCCGGGACATACCCAAGCAGCCGCCAGCCAAAAAAAAGGTCTCTGTTCAACTTATTATCAAACAAATGGAAACGCTGCTCCAAAACTATTGCTTTAAGACTATTGCCACTTGTAGGGAGCCTGAGCGGCAGAGCCAGTTTGTCTACAAATTGGTAGAGATATTTGTTTGGTGCTAGTTGCTGAGTGGATTCCATGTCCGGCCGCATGGATGCCTCTAGTTGTGGATGCCATCCGGGCGAAGAATGTCTGGTGGGAAGGTGCAGGGGTTAGTAGGGTGCTTCTGCCTCTAGCCGCTTCCTGTAGTAGAGAGTTCAGCTCAAAAAGTGGCAAATTGACGAGGAAGGAAAAAGCCCGGTCCTGTATGCTCGAGTCAACGTTGATTGGGTCACACTGGACTGGACACACGGATCTGTGCCCATTTCGCCCTCCAGCTATACAATGGCATCCTTTACGACGTTTGCATTCCGAAAGCATCAATGGGTTGGCACCCAGCGTCAACATGTCGGCTGGTTGTCAGCCTTCTCCTACCGGGCAGTTTAGAAGTTGATGACGGGCTGTTGTTTGCCAGACAGAAACGAAACATGTGGCCTATGCAAATGACTTCACACCCAGTGGCGTGCAATCTTGCTACTGGCACTCAAGCCACAGTAGGCTAAGTTGAAGGAGAGGCTCTACACACGGTATGTTACAAAACTTGGGTGGGACGTCCTACACGAGCGCTTATTTCTCAATAAGTATGGCAGCCAACAAAGGTTCTGGGAAAATGAATATCAGGGATATGACTATCATGAGGTGAGAGCCCAGTGGGAGAAGACGCGGCAGTGGTTTCAGCGGTCTGCCACGGGTTGCTTTCCCTCACAGCTGGTTCTGTCACCCTACTTCCTACAACTCGAGTATGCGGATGCAAACTCGTGGAAATGGATTCAACAGCACGAGCAAAATGTTGCACAGGTATGGCACACCAAGCAAGGGGTATACAGGCGCAAAGTGCTGGCAGATGTACGAGATGACCCTATGTATGCTCAGCAATAGGATGCCGTGCCTTATTACTTATGGCGTTGCATCAAGCACATGGAACAAGGGCACGGTTGATGGGCTGGTTGTCACCGGTGGGGTTCCTTGAGGACACAACTCCTTCTTGCTTCTGGGATAGCTAGATGCTTCATACTTCGTGAGGCATCAGCACCTTGAGCTTGAGACTGGCTTTGTGGCGCACAGAAAGGAAGATGAACTATGGGAAGTCACTTTTTGGATGTGGAGAACGGTTGAGGGCAGTTTCACTTTTTCACCTAGCTTCCTGAGTACCTTTTTTGTGGGGTTCGGTTTTTGTTGTGGTCTGTGTTTTGGGCTTTGCTGTTGTTTTCTAAGGTACTCAGGTTTTTTTGCAAATTACCGCATGACCTCTTGAAACAGTAAGAGATCTTCTGACCGACAAAGCCTCGAGCTGGATCGGCAGCAGCGCAAAAAAAAGGAGGATTTCGACTTGGAAACCTGTGTTTTTCATGGCAGAAGTTGAGATGTGAACAGATTTCCATTTTGTGTTTCATGCTTGAATGGCTCCAGCTTCTAGGATTCGCTCGTCATGCTTTGAGACTGATTGTTTAGGATGATCTTTACAACACTTTTTGTGCTTGCAACCGGTTTTGCCTTTTACAAGTGGCTAAACCGAGACCGTGGCCAACCAAACGAGGATGAGAGTGAGCCCAGTAAGAGTTATGAAGACAAGGTGGCACGATATAATCGATGCGGAATGTCAGAGGTTAGTCACCCGGACTTCTGGATGGAGTTTCGACACTTTGATGAAGATCCATTGGCTCATGATGATGTAGATGTTTGTGACCTCGATGATTTTGGTAGGCGCAATCCAAATTTCGAAGACTGGCGCAGAAATCGTGAAATTGCTTTACTGATGGTGATGCAGAAGTTTTTCACAGAGATGGAATACTTTGGGACGCATCAAATCTTGGCAAGCACTGTGGCAACTGAAACAACTTTTCAAGCTTGGAGTTCTGAAGAACAGCAGTGTCTTCTTTAAATGGGTTTGCAATCATTGCAAGGTGACTACATGCTTATCTGGATGATAACACTTTCAAAGCAGTATATGAACCTCGTGGGACATACCAAGAAGATTTTGGTGAACTTGTAAGGTTTCTCACCTGGCGTTACCTGTCTTCCCATGACTTTGAAGGAGAAAGCATGTTTTAAGAGATGTTGGAATTTCTTCGAGACTTGGACATTGACGATTTGGAACAGAGGCAGCTCCGGATCGACCGGAACAATGATCCCTCCTGCTTTGGAAGAAATGAATGCAGCTCGAGAAAGAGCCATTGCAACTCTGGAGGAAGAGATTTCAGCAGCTCATGAGAACAAGGACCTGGAGAGTACAATGGTTGCAAGATCGATTTGATTTTTTGTGTGTGCTATGAAGTTGGATGGGTCAACACTAAGAGTGCAGCTTTGCTTCGAGGAAACATGTCCAGGGTTGAAATGGGTTTTGAACTCTGGTTTTGGAGTTTGACATGTGTATCCATTTTAACCTGGTAGATTAGAGTTGCAAAAAGTAGCATCCTGCCAAAACTGGTTCGGGAATTTCTAATTTACCGTTAGTCGTACAGTCGCATAAGGCTTGTTTCCTTGGGCCTGTTCTCCTGTGTCTGTACATTGTGAAATGATTGGGCTCTTCTACACGTCTAAAGGACCTCTATAGAAATTAATGTGGTGGTTTGAGGGTGCCATTTATCTTGGGTACAATGCTTTTTAGTGAGGCACAGTATGAGAGGACTCTGAGTGGCCGGCTTGTTTCACCCGCTGCTTTCCAGTTTTTGTTGTTCCACCGCTTTGTTCCCGAATGACACTGTTATTCGTCTAATTCGTTTGCTTTTGTTTCAAGGAGGTAGGTACATTCTTGCGTCGTTAAGAGCGATGCTTGAGCTATTTGGGCAAAGCCTTGTTTGCGAGACTAGATTGTATTTCCTTTTCCTTAGACAGAATGTCTTGTCTTTTTGTTTGTTGGACTGCCTGTATCCGCGAGATCCGCAGCAGCCAGATACCAAAAAAAGGATGCTTTCACTATACAATGTATTTACGGGCTGGATACAAAGTCGATGACCTACAAAAAACTTCGCTCCCGAGCCGAAAATAGTTGTGATTGCTTGCTATTTCGAATCTTTTTTTAGAATCAAGACCCCTGCGAGTTCCGGTGACGAGGGGGCTGCCACCCTTATTGTTCATTACCTGTTGGCGAGTTGGCTTTGACCGGGGTTCCTTGCGATTGCATTGGAGGACGACTCTGACATTTGGATGGTCGTGGAGTATGACCCTGCCCGCAGTGACTTCGACGGAAGACAGTACTGAGAGGCTCTTTCGTGAAGGAGATTTACTGAGAGTCGCTTCGGTAGGATGTTTGGCCCCCTTTTGCCACGGGGCCTGGCCAGGTTAACTTGTTGTTTGGTTTGTGTTTGTTTGCAAAGCTGTTGCTTTGCGTTGCTTTGGGTTCTTGTTCGTTGTTTGTTTCGTTTGTGTTGGTTTGTCTCTTTCCCAGACCGCCGCGTTTCTAGTCTACTTCAAGAGTGCTCATCCTCGAGTACCTTCCGGCCTTGGGGGAAAGCTGTGGGTGAAAACTGTGGGAACTTGGGGAAAACCTGATGATACATGCAATCTGTTTGTTTTTTTGGTGTTTGCCTTTCATTTTGTAAGATTAGTAAAGATGCTCCAAAACTGGTTGTTTTCAAGGGCTATTACAACTTTTCAATGCTGATTGACATTGGCAGCACCTAGCTAGACAACGGATTTATAGAAAGTTTCCGTTGTGTGGATGATGTACCGTTACCCTGCACCAAGAGATGCTTGTCATATTCACCCATAGAGGAGACATGTGAGGACCCAACCCTTTGATAGATTGCCAACTTGTACACGCCCTAAAACTACCAGCTCTACCGCTGTTAAAAACTCAACAGCTGTATGGAGGATGTCGATGAAGTTTCGGAGCATTCACTTTTAGAATTTTCTGCAAGGGCTACGTTGTGTTGTGTAGCATGTCTTCAGTATTGGTTGAAAACTTTCAAATCAATGCATCATTCATGTTTCTGGGCTCTGGGCGCCACAAAACTGGGCCCCGGAAAAAAAACAGAGTTCTAATCGTTGCATGTTTGGGACCAACAAAGAGAAAATTGCACTTACGGCGCCTTTTGAATTTTCAGGAAGGATATCCTGGCACGCAAAATGACTCGCATGTTGATCCTCGTCACATATGAAACGGAATTTACAATGCGCGGAGCAACAAGTGTTACCCCTCCAACCTCACCAAATGTTGCGCCTGCCACGAAAAAAGAGATTGCAAAATTCCAAAGAAAATGCTCGAAAACAGATGAAACGTCATGTACAATGCGGGGACGATCCGACCATGAACCGAGACCATTCCGACCATGAAACTGTCAGTCCACAACCCCCCTCGCAACCGAGGTTACATTTCGAGCTCACCACGAGTATTTTGTCGTGAAAGCTACAACGTTTTGCGCCCCAGCTACCATTCAAAAAAGTCACAAATTGCAGCGCCTGCACGAAAAGTGACACTTGAACTGCACCAAGTCTGCACCTGCCACTAAAAGTGATGCTTGGACTTCACTAAGTGCTGCACCTGCCACGAAAAGTGATGCTTGCACTTCAACGAGCCACGAAAAATGACGCTTGCACTTCACCAAGTGCTGCACCTACCACGAAAAGTGACACTTGAACTTCACCAAGTGCTGCACCTGCCACGAAAAGTCACACTTGAACTTCTGTCACATATGAAACGAGGGTTACAAAGCGTGACCCTCCATGCAACCTCACCAAACGTTGCGCCNACGCCCGAAAAACAGATGAAAATGTCATTTACAATGCGGGGACGATCCGACCATGATCCGAGACCATTCCGACCATGAAACTGTCAGTCCACAATTCGCCTCGCAACCGAGGTTGCTTTGCAAGCTCACCACGAGTATTTTGTAGTGAAGAATGCAATGTTTCTCGCCCCGGCTATCATTCAAAAATTCAAAAGTGCTGCACCTGCCACGAAAACTCTCACTTGAACTTTGCCAAGTGTTGCACCTGCCACGAAAAGTGACGCTTGAACTTCACCAATGCTGCACCTGCCATGAAAAGTGACACTTGAACTTCACTGTACCTGCCTACTATTCGTTACTCTACTCTACTCTACTCTTCTCTACTTTCTCTACTTTACTCTACTCTACTCTACTCGACTCGACTCTTACTCTACTATTCTCTAACTCTTCTATTCTTGACTCTGCGATCTCGTTCGTATATCGGAATCTTGATGCATGATGCCCTAATAATGACCGATTCTGTCTGCATCCAGTAAAAGAAAAAACCAAAATGAAAGGGCAATCAGTTTGACTCACGCAGACTCACAACCAATTTTTTTTTAGAGGCAACTTGGAGGGTTTCGACCTGTATAATGCAGTTTGGTTGCAGTTTTCAGTCAGGGGGCTTGTGAACACATGCGTTGATTGGACAGTGTTGCGCCATAACTTTACCAAATACTTGGCGCATGTTTTCGCACGATCGAACTCAAGATGTGAGCTTTCCAAGAGTGGATGGAAAGACAATGTTTTGACAACTGATGCACGGCAAAACATTGGGGTGTGCACACAGGTAATCGTTTTTGTGTGGAAAGGGGTCTTGTGAAAACAGAAGAACAAAGGCAAAAAAATCGACCGAGGGCAGCAAATGGGCATGGATAATGGGGGAGGATCGGATTACAACATAATCCCCACAATGCCCTTTATACACGGCCATCATGAAATACTTGGTCTTCGGAATTGTGTCATGTTTTCATGTTTTCTCAAATCGCAATGTGCCAGGAAGCAACGCATGCATGGCAATCAAAAACCATGAACTCATGTTAGTTCTACTTGCTGGGATTGCGAACACAAAGGCTAACTTATGCGTTCGTAAACCACATAGTTGCTGATGCTGCTGTGATTTGTGCTGGTGGTGGCGTGGCGGTGGTGCTGCTCGCACTTGCCATGATTGATCTGTGGAGGCCTTGAATTTTGATCGATCTCATGTTTTTTTGTTACACGCATTCTCTATTTGGTGTCCATGTGCTTGAGGAATCTTGACAATATGTTTTGAATTTGGGTACCTACTTGTTATTTCTGATTTAAATTACATATGTTGGTTCCTTGCAGTGTTCACTTCATTAGACGCCATTGAGTGTTGCATGGCCTGTTTTTTTTCTGCGATGTACCCAGCCATCCCCCCTTTCCCGGTGCAGATGCTTGATCGAAGAAACAAGCGGCAAACAAGCGGCCTGCGCCACCCACAAACGAGAGGCCTTGGGCCAAACTTGGGGTGGACATCACTCGCAGGTATCATGATATGGGTTGCCAACTCGATGTATACAGTCAGAACCCACAGAGCGAATGGTGTTGATTAGGTACGATTTATCAAGGGTTCCATGCAGATATTTTTGTACATTCCTTTGTTCACTTTCCCAGTCTTGGTAGTCTCCTTGCCAGCATCCCGCTTGTTCAACAGGAGGCCCTAAGAATTTGATGAGGAATCAGAGTATGATAAATTCAACATCAAAATGTGAAGGATTCAAAAGTCACTTCTAAGATTCACAAAGCCCTTTGGCTATGTTAGGCTTATTTTACTTTGAACTGTCATGCAGCATGCACTTTGCTCATGTTTGCTCTATGTTTGTCTAGGCCAAGAAGGGGTTTGGCGTCGGCCTTAAAAATGTAGCGGCTCGCTGTTGCCCTGGCAACCGCGGACGTGCTTCTCGAGCTCATAGCCCAAGCATGTGATGATGGAGTTTCAAGGCTTTTGGGGATGTATAAATAACGTGGTCCTTCTGTTTTTCCTCCAGTCTTTTTCCATGACTCATGTGTGCTGCAAGGCATCGCTTCACTCTCATTGGCCAAGGACAGGGTGCAACTGAGAACGCAGTAAAGCCTCAGCACCCAGTCGCAAGGACACAACTGGGACACCCAGCTCCACATTGAGAGCTAATCGCTCACGTGGCGGGTCCCAATTTCCCCCTTGCTTTGGATACGTGCAGTTCATGGAAGTTCCATCCTGTGAATTAACTTCGGTTGAGGATGGGAGTCCAACTTTGCAAACTTCCTGATATCTTCATAGACTCCATAGGCAGCCCTGCTATGAGTTGATGTGCCTGTGCAATTTTGGTTAATGTTTCACCATTGTTCAATACTCCATTTGTAGTTGCAAGTATATAGTTGAATGTAGTTGTCATGAATCACATTCCTTTGGAAACGGCAGGCTATGCCTTCACCTTGCCTTTGTTTAGATTGCTGGGCGGCTGCCAAATTGAATGCTATGCGCATGCCTCAGTCTGAGATTGCATGAGAATTTCATGTTCATGGACTGAGAATGGGTGCAAGGTGCCCGACCCTGCGATCTCTATGGTTTTGCTGGAGCAGGTCCGTGATCGAAGTACAGACTCTCCTGGTAGGTTGCATGGATCTTGTTTGCCAAAGCTGGGACACTCAAGTTGATACTCAACTTGAATTGGGTAATTTTAGAGGGACCCAACTGCCGATCCCGCCTGGCAATTCAGATGAATTCGACTAACTTACGCAGATGCTTCGTGTCGAACGGTTGAATTGAAAATTGAAACACCAGCGCAGCACCCTTCGCAGGTTGCGTTGGTCGAGATTCCATTGCAAAGGGACCACTACTGCAGGCGCTTCGAACCGTGTGTCCCTGCTTGAAATTTCAAACATCATACTCACTCTGATCTGTATGGTTCTTGTTTCTTGGCATTTTGTTTTATGAAGAGTACACCTGTACTTTCCGGAAGCTTAGCAAACACCCCGTGGTTTCTACAACCATTCAGAGATGGCAGAGATGGGACTTACTAAACAGAATTCACATATGTCATATATCATATATCCTGAGATTTTTCCAATCCAAACTTGCAGATCTCTTGTGCACCTAGGGCGAAGTGGTCGAATATCTGAAAACAGCCTCCAGGTGTGAATTGGGTGGAGCGAAAGTAGGTGAGACATCAGTCCTGAACAAGCGTAAGTGGTTTTTGTTGTTGTGATTGTGCTTGTGCTTGTTGTTGGTTGTTTTTTTTTCCAAATGGATAGAAAACGGGAGAACGATAGTGGAGAATCAGTGAGGAAACTTCTTTTTTCTCGCAGGAAATGAAGGCAGCCGAGATGTAGAGGGAGGGAAGTTGGGACGTTGGATGCTCTTTGACAGTCAGAGAAGCTGGGAATGGAGCTTCCTTCTGCTTCAGCAGACCTAGATCAAATATAAGAGCTTTTTGTTTCTGTGTCCATCGATATTTTCAAAAGAGGGAAGTATGGCTTTCTGCCTTTATATATACATCTACACACATACATATTATGTCCATCAAGAGAGAGCGACTGGGACAAAGCACAGTCTTGTCCTTCTTGATTTTTGATTTGTCATTGATGTCAACAATCACAACCAACTATTAATCCAGTGCAGGCCTTTCGTATGATTTGTAAGCGGTCAAGGAATTCTTTACCATACTTATCAGGACATATTTGCACTGCACTAAACAGAACCAGCTTTCCAATACTTATTCACATTGTTTGGCCCAAGAATATCACAAGAATCAATATTGCTACTGACCGGTGACCGGTGGAAAACTTGTTGTGCGATGTGAATGATTTCTTTACCTTTTTCATGAACACACACATCACATATCTTCTTCAAACAAACGGAATATCCTAGTTTTGCACAAATGGGGAACCATTTTGTTTTACTATACCTCAGCCACAAATTGCCATTTTCTTCTGTTCGATTGGTTCAATAGCCCATGCAACTATTACGATTCTTGCTTTTTCACTATGATTCTTCTTCCTTTACAGTAGTTTCTCCTGCATTTTTGAATTACTCCAAGACACAAGTCATTAGCCTGAACATGCATTCCTCTTTGCTCCTCATCGTCATCGAAAACATCTTTGTTGCCATGATTTTGATCCTTCTCCTTTTCCTCATGCGAAATGGATCATCTTAAAACATATTCATCCCATTTGCATGATTTCGTACACCTCTCTCAAGTTTATGTTGCGCATGTTCAATGTTAGCAGCTACATCCTGTGAACACCAGAGTTTCAGAAACCCAAATTTTTGCAGCGTGGGTTTCATGAATCATGAAAAGCATCGAAAATCATCGAAAATCATTGCACAGTGGTGTTCTTTCAATCGTTTTCTGCGATCTTTGTCTTGCTGGGCAGGAGAATGCAGAGCGCCAGGAACTGGCAGAGATCAAGGCAATGCAAAACACTCGGCTTGGCAGCATGGCCTTGTGATGCCTTTTGGGTTGTGCACTTGTTTCACCCTAAATGTGAACTTTGTGATCACCAAAAACTCCACAGCCCCGGCCGTGAATCTCTCAGCTTCCGAGTATTGCAATGGCTTTCTTCATTCTCAGTCATTTGTCAATTCGTCTTCATGGAAAATGCATGAACATGCAGAACATGCACAAACGTCCATCTGGAATCTGCCTATCGAATCGAACACAAATCGGAATTTCAGCCAGGTTCTCAAGAAGCAAGTCGCAAAGTATCGCAGAGGTTGGATACTGGGAAGGAAAAATTCAAATGGTGCAAAATCGAACTCTGATCTGAAACCTATACCATGACGTTCTGACAACTTTTTGAACAACATTTCATTTGTTTTCGGGTATTTTGGTACGGAAGGCATTGCAGAAAGAGAAAGGTAGAACTTCATGTCAACTTGAAAGTCAACAGATTGCATGTGGCACTACAAAGCGCTACATCAAGTGAAATCAATAGGCTATCGTTCATCTTAAGATATGAACACTGGAGAACAAGAGAGGGAGAGAGACTGAGAGTGGAGGAAGAAAATTGACATAGGTAGTGACTTAGTAGATGCAAAATATCTTCAATGATCTTTATTCGATACATTCAATGACTTTAGACTTCTTCTGCATTGCATGATTCAGGTGCCCCCCTCGAAGCTGAGTGTGGCAAAGTCCACAACGCCTTTTGGATCTTAAGCGATCACTTTCCAATATTTGGAAGAGAACCGAGCTGATTCGCATTAAAGCTAAGAAATTGACAGAGAAAATTGAGAGAGAAAATAGAGAGAAGACGAATGCGAGTTCTGCAATACTTCCATGGCAAGACGGTAAAGAACAGCGAGCCAAACTCACTTGGTCAAAACACCAAAACCAATGAGCTTTGCAGAAGCTCACTTCAGCAAGTGATGCAACCCCTGTGAGCGAGAGCTTTTTGTCCGGGAGGCGGCAGAGGCATGACACCGTGGCAGACGAACTGCAAAGAACGGCACGCCTCGCAAACACCCGTGGCCCCCACCGGTCGTGTCACGTGGCGACATAGATCGGTTACGCGATCTATGTCACCTTGTGACACGACCGGTCGGGGCCACGGGTATTTTGCGAGGCGTGCCGTTCTTTGCAGTTCGTCTGCCACTGTGTCATGCCTCTGCCGCATCCCGGACAGGAAGCTCTCGCTCACAGGGGTTGCATCACTTGCCGGACTGAGCTTCTGCAAAACGCATCGGTTTCTGGTTTGCCGGAGGTTGGCCTCGGTCAAAGACTGCAACCGACGTTGGCTTAACGTCGTTTGCAGTCTTTGGCTTTGAGGCCTCCCACTTCCTGGCCCTGGGCTGCCACCAAGTGATGGGCTAGTTGTTTGATACCGGTGAATCTTGCTATGGTGGTGCAGGACTGGCAGCTGGCAGCCCAGGGCCAGGAAGCGCGGGGCGATCAAGACAAGATCACCCGTCCGGCAGACCAGAGAAAGATAGACATTAAACATCAGAAGAGACATGAAAAATTTACAATTGATTAGCTGGATGCTTTTGAGTCAAGCTGTTTTCTTCCAAAGTTGCGTAGCGGCAGAGTCACCATGATGCAGTGGGAGAGGCCATTTTCTGCAAGAGCCTTAAAGCAACCTCAACAACCCCAACAGAACTTCAAGACTTCTTGGTCAGCTTTGGTTTTAGGTAGCCGAAGCATCATGTGAAAAACTTCAGGCTGACTTATGTCAGTTTGGTGTCCCATACATGTTTGAGGGTAATGCAAGAAGAAAGCTACAGTGCAATGCCAAAAAGATTTTTCACTTTTTCACTTCTCACTGATTCATGCAATTCGCATGCTACAGAAAGCATGAAAATGCATCCTGCCTTTGATTCCTGATATTGCGCATTCGTCCAAATCAATAAAACCAGCTCACTTTCAAGTCCACAATCGCATGCAATCCAAGATTTTCCTGAGTATTCAACCCGATAGTGGAACTCAAAAGAGTCGTTACTGATTTGCAGAGTGGAAACGGTTTTATATCCTCCCCAAACTGCGATGCTGCAGCGCAAAGATGTCCAAAGAAAGCAACTAAACTAAACATCAACCCACCGTGGCATCGAACGAGTTCTTCTTTGTCCAGTTGCCAGCTGGCAAACATCAGTTCTTGTCTCCTTGTCAGCCATGTCGTGCTGTTTCGAATTTGGCGTATTGCCCTCAAATGCTATCAGCAGTTTGTTTTCAGTGTGCATGCGTGCAATGGCTCATGTCTTCTGTGATTTGCGAGTTTTGGCACGATCTAGAGAAGGATCCAGTCAGTTGCAGCACTGTGTTGTGTGCAAGAATTCATGGAAGGAATGAGTGCAGGGAAGCCAAAACAATCGCTTTTTGATGACCAAGGTTCCAAAATTCTGTATTTGGGTGACACAGGTGATTTGCTAAGTGTGAAACCTGATTCTTGGGAGATCTAGGCAGGTTAGGAGCATGACTGAAGTGTACATCAACGAGGCCTTTCTGACGAATCTACGTAGAATGCTTGAATTTTCTGATGCATAGGAGGTAGGTGTGATGTGGATTTGAGGGTCGTTTGAACCATGTATATAGAACTGTTTCAGGCTTGTTCGCTGCTTTTGGAGGTCTGATTTGGATTTTGGAGTCTGGATTTTGGAGTGTCTTTTCTTTTGAAGGATCCATGAAACCTGCCACAAAAGGGTAGAACAAGTACATAGCCTACAGCAGGGTAATCTGGGAAGGCCTCCCTACATGGAACTCTCGCCAATTTTGTGCTGGGGGTTTGGGGAAATCCAATGAAAGGCACGGAAAAGGACTGGATCAAAGAATCAATGTCAAACCTTGAAAGATCGCCTGTTAGCAACTTGCTAATCGAGCTTCTCCCTATGCTTGCAGCTGGAGGTCAAAAGTTTCTTCAGCTCTTGTTGAGACAAACTGACTTCAGAACTCAAAGAAATTACTTGAGCTTGCAGCTTGTGACGGCTTGCGCAACTTGTTGCTTTGACGTGGCTGATCATTGCATGCTTGAATCTGTTGAGTGCTACTTGAGAGTGCTGGGGATGATTGCTGAGCCATTCTTTCCTAAGCCCGCAGTCCAAATCAGTCAAACTGTGGAGCAGCAGCATGGCATAGGATTTCATGAAATTGTTTTCGCAGACACTATGCGAATCTTCTGTCGGGTGACTATGTTTTCATTTTACGCCATACGCCTAGAGTCTATAGGACATATATAAGGCTGGAATTTGACATTTCTTAGCCAGTTGCATGACTTGCGGGGCAGCACACATGGTGCAACAAGAGCCTTCCATTGGGCAATGGCTTGGATCGATTGATACATCCTTCAAATGCTATGAGGCAAAATTTGTTGAGTTGGGCTATGAGACTTTGTCTTTATTGAAGCAGGCCCAGGAAAAAGATCTAGAAGAAGACTTGAGTCAAATCGGCGCAAAGAAGAACCATAGCAGGCTCATTCTCCGCCGATTTGCATCCTTGAAGGAAGAAGCGCCAGCGGCTGGCTTTGCTGCATCGCCAGCATTTCCTGTTTCAAGGCCACCAACATCTCAGAGCGAGCCCAGCGCATTCCAAACGTGGGGCTTCATGCGCGGAGTTGAGGACTTTGTCAAGATACTCAGCATATAAAGTCAAACGAGTCAAGCTCACAGACTCAGACCAAACGAAAAGATTCACACAAACATTTCCAACCTTCATTGAATCCTTGCAACTAGAATGTTCTCAAGTTTTCAGACTTTTGCAGAATCTTTTTGCTCGCAAGTGGCCGTTTAAACGTCCATCCCAGGAAAGAGCTGCCAATGCTGCATGGTGCCATTGGTTCTGTGCGGCTGATTCCTGTTTGGTGCCTTCGATACACTCAAGCTCACGTGCACAGTCAGATGATGTTCACCTCTGGTTCCTACAAGGAAGCTTGCCTGTTGTTTTGTGTTGGAGCTGTTGCGAGAGCAGCTCACAATCGATGAAGTGAACAATTAAGCGAACGGGCACCGAGAAGCCACGCACGCCCACAAGGTATCATTTTTATTGCGAAGCTGTCTGATTTTGAGCCTAGAGGAGATGCGCAGCAAGACAGAAGAAGCGTGAAGCACAACATGACCGACAATTGCGCGCCTCAGTCAATAAGATTTATCAACAAGTTTCCTAGGAAAACGGGCCAGAAGCAAAAGCATTTGCTCTAAGATCACACTGAGATTCACAAAAAACCCGACATCAAAGAAAGATTGAAAGTTGAAAGCGAACTTGGATGTCTGGTCCTAGAAGCGAATCAAGTCACAGCTGATGAGGAAATGACAATCATGGACTGCTAGTTGCAGTTCTGCTGGACCCCGAAGTGAGCCAGCGTGCGCAAGGTGGCAATCTTGCAATTCAATTGTTACAGTTCAACACTCACCATGAAGATTCAAAGAATTGTAGGGTCAAAGTTTCACTCTTAGACCGCAAAATATGGAATGTCAGAATCGCCGTCGAGCATAGGGGCCGATTGAAGCAGTACTTTTGAAACCTTTGTATGCTAAACCTAAAGACTTTTTTCCTTTTCCTTTAAGAGAGGTGCTTGCAATCGCTTCCGCTTGTTTTGTTCTTAGTGCTTGACTTTTGAAGTTTAACACCTGGAAACTTGCGATGCTTTCCGTGCGCTGCTTTGGCAGGGTGCTTGTACTTTTGCCTCAAACATGGAGCTATTTGTTGGAATGTCTTTCCCAATCTTCTTGTTCGTAATTTTTGCGTCTCATTTGCCAAGCTCAAAGTTTAAAAAAATCGAGAACAGATTAGTTTCCATCTAAGAGGAGGTGGGCGTCTTCAAAATAAGTCTGATATAAAGAAGCGTAAAGAAACACATCCATTTGAGAATGTTTTATCCTCACGAAGAATAAGTACCAAAATAAAAAGCGGCGGTAAGCTGATGGTTGGAAGGATCACCTCCCTCGCCCTTACCTGCGGACGTACACGCTGCGTTGATGTTTTGCGTGCTGTACTTTGTTGTGATTCCATTATAGTGTTGTGCGAACCCTATTGTTCTTCGCCAAGTTGACTTTTCCAGAAAATCAGCTCACTCGCGGTTTTCTTGAACCTTCATTGATTTGATGCCAGGATTGCTCTGTGTATGAACTCTTACATGATCTTATCTCTCGTCGGCAAGCTCCGGAGCAGCTGGAGCCCTTGGAAGTTGTTTTGGATGGAGAAACTCCTGAACTTCATTCGTTATCAAACCGACGCACATGGGCGTTGCTTTCCTTCCAAGCCTCATGTCGTCATGAAGTTGTCAAAGTACGTTGCAAGCTTTGTTGTCCCACTGACCCTGCTGTAGCACAGCGATACGCAGCAAGAGATACTACAACCAAATTGGGTTGGGGCCTCGGCTTGTTGCTTCATGGGAAAAATGGAACGCAAGAAGCGTGGCATTTGGGGGAGCCCTTGTTCAGGCGGGCAACAGAGTGGTGTGAAAACGAGGCTATACACAACCAGCACAATTCTGTGGTGGAACATGAGCAAGTCAGACCAGTGAATGCAGTCCCAGAAACATGCATCCAGGAAAACAACAGCACCACACAGGTATGTTGTAAGTGGCTTGTAGGCAGGTGTCGCTGGAACCAGTCCCACTGGGTGAACCAGTATTACCACCTGCACGAAGATGTTCCTGGCATGCCCTGCTGTTTTGGACAAGCTTGCCGCTACAGACATTATGAATCCAGAATGGCTGTGACGGAGGGTATGCTGGTTATGGCAGGAGTTTCATGGACCAAGTGCTTTGCAGAAGTGATTGAAGTCGAGGAGAAACGTTCAGATCCTGTAAAGGTGAGGTACATCCATTCAAGTAAAAACGACGAATGGTTGGACTTGGGTTCTCTCAAAGTACCAGTATATTCTGGTTTGGAAGAAGGAATGCTGGTGATGGTGGACTTTCACGGAGAGTACATCACTTGCACTGTCCAGCAAGTCAAGAAAGACACTATCACTTGCAAGGCACCAGTGCATGTGGTGGGCACAGGCCGACAACGCGAAAAAGAAGATTGGGTTGGCGCTGATCGATTGCAAAGCAGGGCATTGACATATGTTGCGCCAGCACTTTGCGTATCTCGGAAAGACAATCAGCCTCCGGACAGGGCACGTGTGCCAAATGAAGCATCCTTGAATCAGGAAGCTGATGAGCATCATGAGTCAACGGACTGTGGTCAGCAAGCCACATTGTACAATGCTGCCACATTTGTCGAGTCAGCCGCTGCAGACACAGAGATGGAAGCGGGCTCGGGAGAACCAACTGAAGGTTGGGGGGCTAAAACTGCAGTTTGCTGTATGTGGCTACAAAATAGGTGCTGGAAAAGGCACTCTCATTGGTTAGGCAAGCATTTCTACTTGCACGAAGATGTTCCTGGTATGCAATGTGGTTTTGGGCATGCTTGCCACTACAGACATTATGAATCCAGAATGGCTGTGACGGAGGGTATGCTGGTGCTGGCAGGAGTTTCGTGGGGCAAGTGCTTTGCAGAAGTGATTGAAGTCCAGGAGAAACGTTCAGATCCTGTAAAGGTGAGGTACATCCATTCAAGTAAAAACGACGAATGGTTGGACTTGGGTTCTCTCAAAGTACCAGTATATTCTGGTTTGGAAGAAGGAATGCTGGTGATGGTGGACTTTCACGGAGAGTACATCACTTGCACTGTCCAGCAAGTCAAGAAAGACACTATCACTTGCAAGGCACCAGTGCATGTGGTGGGCACAGGCCGACAAAGTGAAAAAGAAGATTGGGTTGGCGCTGATCGATTGCAAAGCAGGGCATTGACATATGTTGCGCCAGCACTTTGCGTATCTCGGAAAGACAATCAGCCTCTGGACAGCTTGCCTGTGCAAAAACCGACTGATGCATGTGTGCCAAATGAAGCAACAATGAATCACGCAGCTGATGAGCTTCCTCATGAGGAGGGGCTGTCAAGAGAATGCAGAGTCAATGAGACAGACTGCAAGCAAAGCACATCTGCTCTTTACTTGCAAGAGGTTCCAAGGGTTGTTGTGGAGGACACCGATGGGCACGTCTTGCCTTGGACCGCAGAAGAGTCTTCAGATGATGAATGCCATGATGGAGCTGACCATCTTCTTTTTGCAGAGCGTGCCGTGGAGCTCCTAAGATTGGGAAATGAGCCTTCTTCCAATGCAGCTGGCAAGCTTCAGGAAGCAAGCAAATCAGACTTAGTTCGGCAGATCCTTGAAGAACACTCGTGGACTGGCGGTAATTTCGCCCAAGCTCCAAACACAAATGTTTTGCTGGCGCAGCTGAAAGATGCTCGTTCCAAGCTTGATGACTGCATCTCCATTTCCAGCCAAGGAAGTGAGCCAGGTGCTTTGGAGGACCTGAATGAATTCGATGGCTATTCGGTTTGCACTGAGAACAAAGATGAGAGCGATTGGGAAAACCAGCTACAAAACCAGTCTGATGACCTTCGGCAGCTTACTGGCACTTTGATCTATGGCACTTTTCGATGTGTTTCCAGCGGCTCCGACAAAGGGTCGGGCAGCTGTGGTGAAGTATTGATAGAGCGTGGGCCGAGGCGCGGCAACAAGGGAGGTGGGTTTTTTCAAAAAACCTGGAGAGCTGCGCAAGCTGCTGCCGGTAGTGCTGAAGCAAAGTGTATTGGTAGTATAACTGCACGAAATCTATTCTACATACGTGTAAATACGAAAACATGCTTTCCACCCTTTAAGCTTGGCTTGATTGGGAATGCTCTCCTTTGTTGCATTGCCACAGAGTTCTGCCGCAGGTTGATGCTGGGTCACAAAGTAAAAGTCATGGGCCGTGGCCGTGGCACAGCGTATGATTTTGATCAATGCTACGTCAGGGTGCTCGCGGTCTTGGCCTTATTTTGCATGCGCAAGAAGCACACATTATGATGAATTATTGATGAGTTCTTACTTGACTTCGCCAGCGCCTTTGTACCAAGGGCAAGTTCTTTTCCGCACAAGGGCAGCCAGGTAGAATTCCATCATTGCAGCTGGAGAGTGATGTTGCTAGGCCAGTCAGTGATGTCAGTGTGCGGGGAGTGTTTTGAGGTCTTTAGATTTCTGAGAAAGAATCATGCAAAATCACCGCGGCAATGCAGAGATGAGCCGTGATATTTAAAACAAGCAGTAAAATGGGGTGTCCGAAGGTTTTGAACACTCATATGACCAATCCATGCAGGATTGTGAAAAATATTGCGGGGGGAGTACAAGCGATGGCCGATGACCATTCCATGGTGTTGTGAAGCCTGCAGGCTTAGAGAACTAACCCACCATAGGGAACACCACAGAGAAAACAGATCATTGCACTGGGGAGCTCTGCCAGGACCGAGCTTTTTGGCCGAGTGGTCTTTTGCAAAGAGTTTGGTGCTTCGAGGCAAAAGCAGTTTGTTTGCTCAAGGACCCCAGAAGAGCTTTGTTGAGAAAATTTGTTGAGTGCAAGTTGTACTTCGATACGCGCCAATTTGGTTGGCAACGAATCGCTGACATAAGCAAGAACTTGTATTCATGCAATTTATTTCTTCTTCCTGTCTCCATTGATTTGCCTCCCATCCCAGACCACCAACTGGTGCCAGCTCATTGCATCAGAAGTCACTACACGTCCATTGCAAGAGATAGCAAACTTGTCCACAAATCTACCGTATACCATTTTACCTTCTTCGTCAAATATAGTAAACTCAATAGGTACCAGCACTGCACATCATTTTAGCATTTGATTCCATTTTACATTCTGTGTCGAATATCGGAAGCCCTGTCCCACCACACCTATCAGCGTTGCATGGAAGTTCATGACAAGTCTTTAGTGGTCTGCGCATATTGACCACATTTATATAGTTTCTATTTGACAGTCCTGTTGTTTCCTTTGGATCAGTTTTTGGGTAGGTCCCACGGTTCTCAGTTCAGAATGACTTGTAAACTCCAACAACTCTTCAAACCAGAAAAATTGTCCTGTAACAGCAGGGCAAGGTCCACCAGGATGGAAGTGTGGAGACCACGTCGGATTCTTGTCAACATGACCTGCGTCAGTGACTTGCAAGTGCTTCTCTAGTTTCATCGTGGCCAGAAGCTGTAGGCTGTAGCAGAAAGTTCTGATCTAGCTTGGTCTTTTCTTTTTGTTCTGAGATATGGCAGAATATTTCGTTTGGAGACGTGTGGTTGGCAGGACTAAGATGGTGCGTAGCAAGAAGCACATCACCTTCAAGGCGATCAACGGTAAAGTGCCCCCCATCTACGTTCCTTGGAACAAATCGTTGCCGGAGTTGGACCGCTTTGATCTTCATGTGGTCGAGGTTGTATCGTGGACTGTGGGGCAGAACCCTCGTGGCAAGTATGTTCAAGCCCTGAATATGAAGTCTCGAAACACGGATGAAAAGATCTTGGAGGTGGTAAAGCTGTCTTTGAATTTGACAGATTGGGACAAGAGTCTTGCGGTGACTGCACGAGCTATCCCCAGCTCTGTGTGCGCAGATGACTTGCTTGGTCGCAAAGACTTACGGGAAGAATTCACAATTGGGATCCAGCATCCAGGCCTGGACAGCGGGATGCTCTTCTCGAAGGATCCAACAGGCGCAGTGCAAATTCACATCCTGGATGTCAACGCATATTTGAACGCAGAAGACTATGGCGACCTTGAGGTAATGGCAAGGAAAAGATGTGTCGGCGCTCACTTCATGGATCATTCAGACTGTCCTTTGCAAGCTTCTCTCCCTTTGCTTCCAGAGGGACAGCGGAGAGGGTTCTCCTTTGAGGAGCGGTCCGAACGACTGGCAATGACTTTTTCCTTTCCATTGGACCCTCAAACTCAACAGCTGAAATGGAATGCAGTGGAGATCTTCGAGTCGTTCGTGCAGTGTGATAGGCTCATCAGCCCTGAGTCGGCTGGAATCTATCGTTGCTTTGAAGATGGCAGGAACGGAGAGGAGCATTTGCTTCGTTATCTTTTCAAACATGCTTGCAATTTCGAAGCTGTCCAAGAGGAAAAGGCAAAATCCAGCTTTGCAATATTGGCTCATATGGACCTGAATTTGCGAAGGTGTATAGATCTGAAATCAGAGGACAAGGCATATGGATCCTCCATTGCAACTCGCCTCGTGAATGTCTACATGTATGCAGTGAATCAGGAAGCTGGGCGTCGCCTTCAAGAAGCCGGTGCCTGGAGCAACTTGTTAGAAGCTCATGACAGATGTGATTCTGTGGGCTTGTCTTTCTTGCAAGGCAGAACTGACCCTTCCACCGCACGAGTCATTGAACGCCTCTTCAGAGTCAAGCCAGGAAGTCCAAATCTTGAGCAGAAAAGAGCAGAAGTGTTGAAGAAAATTTTGGATCGACCAGGACTTTCCCCTGCGCAACAGCAATGTTTTGCAAGTTCCTTCCACCGTCGCATTCGGAATGCAATGTCCTATGAATGTTATATCTTTGGCAGTCCAGATCATTGCAAGAAACTGTGCAAAACAGAGTATCCCGTCTTTCATGTGAGCCAGCCATTGCAGAACTACCTGGACATTCTGGGAATGAGAGCCTTGAAATGTCAGCTTGGTTGGGAACCTCTTGATCATCTTCGCATGTCCAAAGACACCTTGCAGCAAGCCACGGCCAGAGCAAAGGCCAGGTCGGCAGCTCAAGGCTTTGCCATGTACATTTTCCGACAGATCTCTTGGATGAATCATTTCTCAGGTTGCAGCCGCCTTCACAAAGATGCATTGATAGGAGCTGTTGGTCCTGGATACTTGAATGTTCTCATTCCTTCTCCAACACTGCATTCCCTGGAAATCAAACTTCCTGTGAATGTTTTGCGTGGTGCAGATTGTGCTGTGGATTACGATCCAGCTGCGCAATCCTTAAAGCTGACAACTCTGACATCCCAGAGCAGGTCCACATGGGAGCTTGCATCGTGGTCAAACGTCCAGATGTCGTGTGTAGTTTCACGAAACTATGCCCAGCCCATCCCACACCATGCGGCCCCCAGTTCCATAGTGGTTTCAGATCTTGTCTTCTGTGGAGCCAACAGATGGACCTTCAGAGTTGCGCACAAGCTATATCCTGAAGTGTTTTCATCCTGGCCGGATCTTAGCCAGTGGATAGATTTGGACTGCCAGCTCAACACGTATGCGTCTATTTGGTCAAAGATCCGATTGTGTCAAGTACATGCAGCAGCTGCGTCTAATGCACCATTTGTGCCGCCCATGCAAGCAGCCAGCGCCAGCGTGATTTGGCGCCAGGCAAATAATGGTCGGTGGTACTGCAAGTGCGATTTGATCCAGTCGCCTGAACCAACTCAGTGGATTGGATTTGAAGATATGGTCATTGTGCACTGTTTGGCTGGAGGCGAGCATGTGTTTTTGTATGGTTTGCTTCAGAATTGGAAGGAAGGAAATGCCAGCAACTCGGGAAAGACTTTGGCAGTTGAAATCGCACTTTCGGACATAGGAAATTTGATTAGAGACATGCAACACGTGACCCTACAGTCTTGCACAAGCTTGGAGGTGCAAATCATTCCAGTTTCGCCCAACGAGAAGAAATCTGTGCACTTGTTGCAAGCGCTGCCAAAGTATCCCCTGCTTGGCGGATTGAATCTGACTGCTTTCTCAACAAATCACCAAAGAAAGAAGGAGATGGAATTGAGACCACTAGCAACCCGAGAGCAGGTGGAACAGGTGGTGCACAAGCCATGCTTCAAAGTGAATGCTGGGATTGTGATGAACGAACAACAAACCGTTGCATTGCAAAGGGGTTTGCAAAGACCCTTCTCCATGGTCCAAGGCCCTCCAGGCACAGGTAAGACCTCGTTTCTTGTGAGTCTGATCGCCCGAACATTGAGTTTGGAAACAGCCAAGGACTTCTCATATCAATCAAACCGCTGGAAATATTCACACGATGCACATCGTCTTTTGGTTGTCGCTCCATCCAACCATGCGGTGGATGAGATCGTTCGACGTTTGAAGCGGGACACAGCCATCCCATATCAGTACATCACAAGAATTTATGGACGCGCCATTGAAATAGCTCATGGCAGCCAGTACAAGGGCAAGGCCCCTCAGATGCGGCATGATGTTTTCGAAATTAAGGCAGATGTTGAACAACATGCTCTTCATAACAAGGTTTCAGAGCGCTGCAATTCACAACTGGACCAGGCCAACTTTGACGCCAAGTATGAAGCAGCAGAAAAGCAGGTCCTGAAAGACAGTAGGATTGTTCTGACGACGGTGACCAATGCGTACCTGCACACCTCCTTGAACAAGATGAAGAATGGAGATTGTGCGACACTTCAAAGACCGATCAACTTTACATCTGTCATCATTGATGAAGCTGCACAAGCCAGCGAACCAGATGTGGTTATGTCTTTCATGCTTGCAGGCTACCGAGTGGTGGTTGTGGGTGATCACAAACAGCTGGGCCCTGTAGTTGCAGAAACAAACCTATGCAACTCCTATGTGTCTGCGCTTGAAACACCCTTCCTTGAAAGAATGCTTCAGAACCCAAAGCGGCAGACAACCAACACACTGCTTGATGTGCAATATCGAATGCATCCTTCGATCCGCCGCTTTCCATCTGAGCAGTTTTACGATTCCAAGTTGAAGGACAAGGTGGCTATAAATCACCGCCCTGAACTTCAAAAGTTGTGGCCCAAAGAGAGCGAACATGTGACCTTCATCGACTGTGACACGCCACAGGATACTGGTGTTTCCTTCGGACAAGGTTTTGGACCAAGTGCTGGATTGATGGAAAGCAAGATGTCTGTGAAAAACGTGGGTGAAGCCAAAGTTGTCATGGATGTTTGCCATGTGCTTTTGAAAGGGGGCTGCTCCCCAAAGGATATTGCCATACTGACGCCCTACAACGCCCAGCAGCAAGAGATTCGTACTCGGCTTCTGGAGCGTTTTCCCCACACACAGGACATTCTAGTTGGGACTGTTCATGCCATGCAGGGCTCGGAGAGGGAGTGCCTGGGACCTGAAATTGTACTCTAGCATTTCTTGTGACAGCAAGACAGTCTTAAGTATGGACTTTGGGCAAAGAGGTTGACATCTTGACATTTTTTTTTTCCGAATCTTCACTGGTAACCTTTCCTAGCTGCCTGTCTGTGTTTGGCTTTCTTGGAGAATTTTGCAGAATTATCATGAAGTATCCAAGGTACATCATTATAAGCTTTGTGCGGAGCGTTGTGCAAGATGTCTATGACGTTCGCTCAGCAGATCAGACAAGTTTGGTGCTTGGTAGCGCAACCCAGAGCAAAGCGTTTCGCGAGATTTCCAGTTGCCAACTGGGGATATTGTCGAACCGAAAGCTGCTCAATGTGGCTTTGACTCGTGCTCGCTATGGCTTGGTCTGCATTGGAAACAGGCAGGGTTACAAGACCTAAGAGTTCCGATAAGACAGTTGAAAGGATACATATAATCATATGAATCATATATAGATTCTGCGAAATGAGTATGAATGTGCGCGTGTGAATTGATCTTGTTTTTGCCAGCACGTCATAGCCTGTTGGATTGACCTTGACTAGACCTTGATTGGGATGACTTTTTCCAGTGCTTCAGGTCAATTTTGAGCAACGGCTCAAAGGACTTCTTTGACTATGTGAACAGCCTGGAGGAACGTGGATGCGTCATTGGTCGAAGTGATTTCCTGCGCCGTCGCTAAACTCACAAGTAGTCAGGCGTGATGCGTTCGAAAGACTTTTGCGGACAAGGGCGATGCATTTTTTGGAAAGAGGAGGATCGCCAGGATTTTGTTCACGACTCATGGAAGAGCTCAGGTTTGTTGTGCAGCCAACTGCGTCTGCTACCATTCACATTGCACATGCTCAAGATTGCAGTGAGGGTGTTGGTCGGGGTGCTCTTCCATGGTTGGCTTGTCAGGCTAGGCTGTTTGCATTTGGAGATATCTTTGCAGCTTCCAGTCACGGACTGATTCACCGTGCCGCACCCTTTAAGCAAATCAGCAGGTTTGCGAACGCTGAGACATGCAGGCAGGATTGCAATTTAGCACGCGCATTCTCACAAGTGTGTGCCCAACTGTAACCTTGAACGGCTTTATATTATGAGCTATATCACGATCTTGTATGAAATCTTTCATTCTGGTGTGGATTTGCCACGTTTTTAAACAGAATGCCAGCAAATAGTCCAAGTGTATGATGGGTTATGTGATGTTCTGCACTTCAAACAGTCAGTGCAATGAATGGTCACCTGGCTTTCATTGCAATTCCAATTCTGTCTCCGTTCCAGCTTTGCCAGGCTTTGTGTGTCCTTGTGAACTCTATGTTGAAATCGCATAAATTTCTGAAACTCTTGGCGGCAGGGGGCCAGTGCAAAAGTTCCTGGTCGAGTACGAGGAATGGACGTTCTGGCAAGCCCATTGTTGGGTGAAGAGTTGAAGCCATGCTCGCTAGAAATGACTCACAGTCACCTGCTACAGGAGTATCTACGAGTAACGTTCATAATTTCATGCAGTTTCTGTTTTTTTGATCGTCTTTCACTGTCATATTGAATCATCTAGATTTATCTAGCATTTTCCCGTGCATTTTGCCAGTATTTGGATCGGTCATTTTCTCCCTACCATAGCTCGCATACAACTGAAAATGACATGAGCATTAAAGCCTTCACCAGGATGTTCCTTTATGACAAATCCGATGTCGGAGAGTCAGCTTGGCTCCAACAGGCTGACAGCTTTTGATTGTGCCGATCCCAGCACTGTTGCAGCGCAGATGTCATGATCATTTTCATTCATTTTTCACCTCTGGCGTACACTGGAAATACAAAGACGAAATGCACACTGATCACAGACGCAACTTAGCTTGAAGTGATAACCACTGGAAAGCTTTGACATCTTTCAAGGCAACTTAGGGCAGCTTTGGAGAGGTGTGGCACTATGCCGCTCTTACTCTGACCTGACAACCCTGCATACTTGGCATAAAAAAGTACTACCAAAGTTACCAAAGGGATCTGGGCAGGTTAGGAGCATGACTGAAGTGTACATCAACGAGGCCTTTCTGACGAATCTACGTAGAATGTTTGAATTTTCTGATGCATAGGAGGTAGGTGTGATGTGGATTTGAGGGTCATGCATTGGTGGTCGTTCACTTTGTACACGATGTCACATTGTACTTCATGATAGGGATGTGAACATTTAAATGTCACATATTCACGATTGAATCAAACGCGTCCGTTTTGAAAGGCCCAAAGCACACTAGATAGCGAAACAAACGCACCCAGTCTCAAAAGATACCAATCAAGAATTCGCAAGTGATTCAGGATTCCGTCAGTTGTTTACTCAAGATTCTATGATTATCCCTGTCTATCCTCAACCAAGATTTCTGCATGTCGGTGACTCACTTCGTGCAGGAGAAAGTGGCAATCTTTTTGAGGCATCATTGCTAGACTCCAAGGTCGAAGCGACAGGATTTGGGGGACACAGGGGAGAACCTGCAATGATGTGATAAATGGTCACTGCTCCTCACCCGCGGGGAAACTAACCATATGTGTTTTTTTTCGTTTGGCTTCTGATGCAAATCACTGAGAAAAGGGGCCACAAGAGATGCTTTTCATTGCTTGCAATGCGTTTTGACACGTTTTGGCTCCACCGTGTGCTTTTGTGTTCAATTGCCGGGTTCGGATGTGTGTTGCAGACGGGTCTCTTCAAGACCATTTCGCACAGTACGCAATGGAGGAGCCGCGGAAACGACTGAAGTTGGATGTGAAGGCAGAGCCTGAGGTGGCATTGTTCCAGCAATCCACCGTGGCCAGCTCTTCACAGGGTTCCGGGCTTGCAGAATGCATTGAGTCTCCGCCAAACGAAAACAACCACAGAAGGAGCAGATTGAGATGGAGGCACGGGCGCAGTCGAGCACATCCCGGCGTGACCTCAGTCTCCTGGAGAGAGGACCTTGCAGATGCTTGGTCAATTCTGGAGTTTGCAAACAACGAGCAGGAATTCGAATACATGGCTCAATCAATGGAAGGCTTGTGTGGTCTCAAACTTGACCATAGTTCACCGAAGAGGGCGGTGGATGAATTTTTTGAGCGATACACTGGGAAAGCTGCAGGTGACCACCAAGATCGCTACTACCGGCACGAGCAACAGGACTGGCTATGGATTGCTGAGCTGGTAACACCATCCTTTTACAACAAGGTCTTTCGAGGTCAGGGCAAGTCAAAAGGGGAGGCAGAAGTATCAGCTTGTCGATGTTTCACCCAGGACCCAGATGTCTTGGATGCATGCAGGAAGCTGCCGCCGGCCCTCAATAAAATAAGACATCTGGTTTCCATGTCTAGAAGGCAAAAAGACGCTCTGCTCGCGCAGGGCTATGACCCCGGGATTCTTCAAAAGGAAATGGGGGATAAATTACATCTGAAATTCAGAGATTTTGGCTGCAGAACTGCGGTGTGGGACGGCAATTTTTGATGCAAGAGGGTATAGCTTTGGTAGGAGGGCCGAACATTGGCCAGGGACGCCTGGACTCCAAGACAGAAAGAGGGACGTGTGAATCAATGCAGGTGAAAGGGAAAACCAAGTGGAACATGGTGAAAACAATCGCCACGGTTTAATAGTTGTTTTAACATGTTTTAACAGCATGGCTAGCTGTTTCATTGGATTTAGAGATACCTCAGACACTTTTTTCTTAAAGGACATTCTTAATTTCTCAAGAGTTCTACATGGAAAGTGCCATGTTCCGCAGGTGGATGGAAGATGCAGGCGTTGAAGAAGCGAGAGCGGCAGGTGGAATTTGATCTAGATTGTATTGGACCATGTCGGAATCAGGAAAAACCGAAAACACCGATCAGTTTTTTAAATCCTAGGTCTTTTCCATTGATGAATGCATCTACAAATTTCAGTTGGTTTCATCATTTTTGGTGCAGGATACATCGAAGCTAGGTTGAAATGTCTTGATATGCATGGCACTTAGGATGCAGTTGTTTTGGGTGATCTTTGTTGGGTTTTTGGGTTGGTAACATGGGGTCGTGAATTTTCAAGCCATTTTTTGTTCGAATGGCAAATTTTGGGATTTTTGTGTTGAAAGATCCCTGATTTTTGCGATTTTTGGTCTTGTGGCCAGCAATTGCACTTCTCCCAGGATGTGCACGTGAAAGGGACCATCACTAGCCACGATAAGCATCCAATGTATTGACAGATGTTGCCCTTCCGAAACGGAAATCTTTAAGCGTTAGCAACAGATACTGTGGTTGCAAGCATTTCCCAATCGGCAGGAATCTTCCAAATGAATCAGCCCTGTGCAAGGTTCAAACCAAGCTTTTCCAGTCATTCTTTTTCCGCTTAGCAAACTGAGGATGGCTCTTTGTGGCGGGGTGGCCTAGAAGGACCAAGAGATTGAGTCCGTCTCTTGCAATCCATCTAGAAATGTTGAACAAGGTGGACAGTTGGTGGAGCGGATGCAATCCTCCCCCCCCCCCCCCACAAATGCCAATGTTTTCTAGTGACGCAGGTAAACACGCTCGTTGATTTTTTGCGGTTTCCTTTGATATGAGCTAGGCTTGGTCTTTCAATTGTGTGAACTATAGTCACAAAGGGGCCACAAGACTTCAAAATCTCTTCAAAGGAGCCATGCTCGCAACAAAATATTGCAATATATTTCAACTCTTTTGTCTGGTATGACTGGCATGGGTACCATGCAGATTCAACGAGTGGAATCACGAGTGGAGTCACCAGGAGATCGACAAAAAATGTGTATCACCTTTTAAAAGGACTTATATATATATATATATAGAAGGACTTAAATGTGGAAGAACGACTTACAAAATGGCAAATGTCAAGCAAAATCGAAGCAATCATATATGTTTTAGTCAAGCCACAGCTCTGGAAGTTGATTTTTTTCCCAAGACTTGCTCCATGGCTTGCAATTTGACGCAGCTTCGAGGTGGAAGCCTGAAAATGCTGACATCGTGGAGGATGTCATCTTCCACATGGCTCCAAGGCAGAAGGGGGAAGACATTTTTGCGCCAAGTCGGATGGATCGTGACTTTCTCAATTGAAACCAGTACTGCAAGTAGCAACAAAATTTTCAAGACCTGTGAAATGGATTGGAGTACCACAATTACTGTACATCACCTGAGCTATGCGCTACAGGATACCCTGCCTCTCACGCAAAAGTTGGTTGAGGACTTCACTTTGTTGTTTGCTGGTTGGGGCTCGGGGTTTGGATTTTCTGCTTTTGGCGAGTGCTGACATCATGATCATATTCAGACACTTTGCTGCAAAGAGGGTGTTCTGAATGCGATGTGTTCTTATCGACACGCTGACAGAGCGAGCAATGATCAAGTCTGCGGTTGCAGCATGTCGCCGATCGCAAAAGACTTTTGAATGTGTGAAAGCTGTCAGGTGCTGGCACTCCTTTGCAAGAGTGTTGCTGAATGGGATGACGCATGGATGCTACAAACGCTGGGCGGTCCAAAGGCTTGTGTATGCACAGATATCACAGACGTGCAACTGCAACAGTCATGCTTCGTATTTTTAATGAAACAATGCTCAGTAGTGGAGTGCAAATCCCAAACATCACAAACTTGTTTTACCCGCCTCATCATCCTTCTCTTCATCCTTCCCCTCATCCCGGTCCTCCTCCTCCTCCCCCTCATCATCATCATCATCATCATCATCATCATCATCATCATCATCATCACCATCGTCGTTACGTCAACGTCATCAGCACNGGTCCTCCGTCCTCCTCCCCCTCACTCATCATCATCATCATCATCATCATCATCATCATCATCATCATCACCATCGTCGTTACGTCAACGTCATCAGCACCACCATCATGTTGGCTGTTCATGATTGTGGTTGTGGTGTCCAACCCCCTTTTGGCCTCAAATTTTTCCATTTGACAGACCAAGCCTTTGACTTGTTGCTCTTAGCATCTCTCAGTATATCCCAGGGATATATGACATATTTTGATTATTTGATATTGTTTATGTATATGTAATTATGTATTATATATATATAAATACAGAATATGACATGTGAATCTTTGGCCGTCCTTCGCTCCAAGCAGCTCACAGGACACTCCTGGAAGCATTGCTATTCTCATGGCAGGGACATTGAATCGGTTTCACTTGGAGTCCACTGCGAAGCATTTAGTGACGCCTTTGCACGCTGCAGGTGGGAAAGTTGCAAAGACGCGTCAAGTAATAAGGTTACTATAGGTCACTTAAAGTTGCCAATCCGTGGATGCCTGCAAAACGACGTGCATTTTCTTTCACAGGGAAGTTTCTCGCACATCAAACCACACGCAAGAGGCTGGAATGTTGACTACTTTGCCTCTGTCTTCGTCGGCAATGCCAATGTATTCGATGCGGAAATGCAGCACGTATCGTTTGAGAAGGATCCAATTTTTGTAAAATTTGAGCATCTCAATCAGACTAACTTGTCTTTTATCACCAGCGTGATCTCCAGCACATTGACAAGATCCGGTGCAAAGGTCCCATATGCAAGGGCGTTTGATAGACATGATACAGCAACAGAGGACCTCTCCTTCATCTACAAGTCAATGATGTGGTGAAATACGGACGCACTGCCCGCGAAAACTTCATACGGATGCTGAAAGAATTGGAGATGATGTGGCATGCAGCACAAAAGGAAGAGAGGAAGCAAAAGCAACAATATTCCTATGTACTGATTGTTCGTGATGATGTGTGTTGGTGGCTGAAAGATTTTGATTTGGATTTGCTGGTGCGGACGGGTGGGGTGCAAAAAGCCGTTGGTCAAAATGCAGGACATGTTTACTCGGCCCCTTGCAAAAACAGGCCTACAAAAGGTCTCGTTAATCATGTTTTCCTGTTCGACTGTTCTGCAGCGGAAATCATGGGCTCGTCATATAACGGCATTGTTCGTCCTGGAGACTTCGGAAGAGCATGGTTAGAACACTTAGAGGCCGAGAAACCCAAAAACAGCGAGAATTTTTATATGCAGCTTGCTAACTTCAGTGGCTTCGAAATCAATGAAGCGCGAGGAGCGTTGCTGCCAATGCAAAGAACAGGTCGCCTGAACAGCACTGTGTGCCTTCAGAAGTACTGTGACATAGTTGACCCAGTGCTTCCATACAAGTATGTATTCCGTGGTGCCATGCCAGGCATACTCTATGACATACCAGATTCTGAGCCACTGTTCAGATGCAAGGATTTGGCCTCATTGTACTCGGCAAAGTCCGTGTGACTGTGGGGGAACTAAAGGAAGCGATTTAAGTCTGGTGAAGTATCATATTTCATGCACAAACAATTATTTTGAACACATGATCGAATATGTTTTGACCTTCTGCTGTAGATAGACTAAAATTGTGTACTGTCGGACAGCAACATCAGTTTTAAATTCGAATGCACACAAACATATACGAACCAATTCGAACAATTATTGCATAGTATTGTTCTTCTTGTTCTTGTTGTTGTTAGTATTCATTATTGTTCATCACTATCAATTATCATTTTGATGATTGCTGTTTTCAATCAAACATGACATTTTGCGTGATTTGGGCTTGACAACTTTTGATCCGTTTGTGCGTTCCGCAGCCAGTAGGAGACAGTAAAGTTTCCAACTCAAATCTTAAAAGTTGATAAACCGTTCACAGCGATGCTGTGGCTGAATGCCTTGCACCCAGTTCCTTCGGACTTTGCAGACTTTGACATGTTTTCTGTTCCAAATGGCATTTTGGGGGGCTGGTTAGTGACGGTTAGTGGTTTATAGTGCTTGAATGGAATCCCATCTCCGAGTTGGATTTGGGGATCCTAGAATGACCCACTGACTCACCAAGTACTGAGCAAGCAACTCTCGGATGGGTCAATAGTTGATTTCAGCTGCGAATTTGTGCCCCAGGTGTTGTTCCTGCTTGGGATTCCATGCTTGCCTTTGGGCGAAGAATGCCCAGAGGCAAGGTACAGGGTAGCCTGAGTTGACCAAAGATTCATCCCTATGGCTATTTGAGATTATTTGAGTGGAAACTGTCATTTTTCGTAAATTTCCGAGTGCATACATCTCATTCATGCTCCATGGACTCACAGAACCCTTTGATCGGAGTTTTCTCACATCTGCTATATAATATCTCGTTTTTTCCGAGGTGAAAAACTCTGATTCAACATGGGGAGTTTGATGAATTGATAAAAGCGACTTGTCTGGGTGACCGAGTGGCTGTTGTTGACTTTTGGAGGCTGCAGCTGGGCAAAGCGCATTGCTCCAGCGCAAGACTGCGGTCGATCAGACAATGGAGACTATGGAGCCTTTTGAGAGTATGAAGGAGGTAGCAAATGAGAGCCCCGGAAAAGAATGCAACGCTGATTTACCTAAGGGGTTGTATTCCAATACAGAGAATATTTTACTTCATTGTGGGAATCCCTCTTGTTCTTTGTAGCACATTTGTGGGAAAGTCCCTGCAAGTATATTTAGTCTTGGAAAAAAGTTTCAATTTCAAACCAACGATTTTCAAGTTTCTACACGATGATTACTACATCGTTGTATGAACATCCATCAACTTCAACAGCAGGATTCCTGTCTTCAGGCCAGTCTTTGAAGCTTCAAAAGCAATTGTCAGAACACAAAACATTATCAACACACCTTGGGTATACAATGATATGTGTATATATATGTCTATATAAACTATATTATATTATATTGTATTGTATTGTATTTTTGGATTATATTGTAATCATCTGTAATCCAAAACATCACGAGATTTTTGCACTCCAAATTGACCCAACCTGGAACTCGGGACGAACCAACGTTCGAACTCCGGAGGGACTGGCCTTGCGGCCTCAGCCAGCTCCCAACCAAACAGCGATGTTTCAAGGAGCTTCCGGTGGTCACTAACGGTTCCCATATAAATGTCATCCAAACTAGAGTGTGAAATAGTGAAATAGTGTAAATATTCGGAGGCTGGATGGAAAATGGAAGAAACTCAAAAACTTAGGTGGCGGGTATGATTGGGGTTGCAACTTCCAGAAGTGAAAGGGTTTCTCTGCATGTCAGAGCTGGTGCTTAGGCACCGAGAGATGAACGAAGCTGGGATATTGTATAGATAGATAGATAGATAGATAGATAGATAGATAGATAGATCGATCGATAGATCGATAGATAGATCGATAGATCGATAGATCGATAGATCGATAGATCGATAGATAGATAGATAGATAGATAGATAGATAGATAGATAGATAGATAGATAGATA
>DF243257.1:16052-50104 GCA_000507305.1 Breviolum minutum Mf 1.05b.01 | reverse complement strand
CCCTGCTCTGACGTCGTCCTGCGGAACTGGCCGTGGATCTCCATGTACTCCCCGTTGCTCTCGAACGCACCGGTGATCTCGATGGAGTTCTCGGACGACGACTGCCTCTGCCGGAGGTATGCCTGGTGTCCTTTGGCATAGTCTATGTCTTCGGCCAGGCACAGGTCACAGACCTTGTGACCTTGGTCACAAACCGTGCACACCGAGCTGTATGGTTGGCGTGTCACAGCGCACCGGCTGTAACAGCCTTCACACCAGCTTGCAGTCACCTCCCCACAGTGACTGCAAGCACCAAAACCTTCAGGTAGATCACGACCCGCCAGCACTGCCACGAAGTATGCCGCCTTAGCCTGTGACGAAGCAGCTCGTGCTGTTCGGCTCAAATCCTCAGGTGACACACCTGGATTATTAAGAGCCCAACTCACAGCCACCTCTCGATAGGACTCCAAAGGTGTCGCTCGGATTGGGGGCATGACCAAAGAAAAAGATTTATCAAAATCTTGAGCCAAAATTTGGCATCAAGATTTTGAATCACTACAACCATGTTTCAAATCCCATGGATACCCTACACCAACCAGCCATACTCCATGAGAGATAAGAACCAAACTCCTGGAGTTGCTGTATGGCTGTATGGGTCAAGTCTGGGCGAACTTGGGCCTCTGAGGGTGATGTAGAAAGACTTGACACAAGATATCTTCATCCATTTGGTGCACCAGAACTTGGAAGATTGATGCTGCGTTGAGATTCGAAACTGGCAGAAAGGCCCAAAGTACAGCAGAACTTTGGATTCCAGGCCTCGTCCAACATACCGTTGCCGTCTTTATCCACTGACTCAAAGAGACTGATCATTTCTCCTGAGCAATGGGAGCTGCCCATCCAGGTAAGACTAGATATCATGTCCCTGCCGTCCCTTGTACATTCTCTGCTTCCAAGCCGCTGAGCTGTTTCAACGGCAGCTGGGAGGAGAGGTCCAACAGAACTGCCTGTCACAGGCAGTCAAACACATCACAGGGCGTCTCACCCATCTCTATAACACAAGTCTCGTCCTCACTTCCTCACTACCTCATCCATCCTACGACACACCAACCCATCAAACATCAAACCATGACATGGTGAAAGAAAGATGGCACTTTGTGGCCTTGCCCCTGCTATCTGGGACCCGCCTGCGCTAAAGGATTGATCCGATGAAACTGCAAAAGACTCTCAAGCTGCTCGTTGGAGATCTGCCCCACGGCTTTGGAGCTGTGCAACCAGCTGTGACCTCGATGCAGGTCGCACGGAACAGCTTGTAAGCCACCAAACTACCACGGAGTTGATAGGCAGAAGGCGGGGTGGAGGAGGGGAAGGGAATTAGCCTGGTCAAGAGCTTAAATTGGTCTACCATCTATGGGCTGACCATCTGTAAAAATGCAGTGGTGACGATTGCCTTCTGATTTTGGTCTCAGCTGATGGAGCACGAATGCCTCTCACGACGACGGGCACAGGTAGCCCACTTTGGCCACCTGCTCTCAGTCCCATTCTGCTTGGGGCGGTAGTCCCTCAAGGCAGCCTCCGCAAAATCATTGTCCATGCATTCCTTGGAAGACAAAAAGACTACAAAAAGCAGCCAAATACATGGATGAATCATTGAAGTCACAGTTTCATTGAAATCCTAGGCGTTCAAAGACATAAATTCACATCATGTCGACAGAAACCGATGAAGACTCAAATCGAGAATGTGGAAATAGATGGAATATCGGCATCATATCACATCGTTCATTTCGCTGAGATTCGTAAGCAAAGTGCTCACTGGCCTTGGGACGAGAAGGAGTCTGCACCAAGCTATTGAGCAGCTTCTGACAATCAACGCTCTCCCAACCAGGGACCCGGTACTGGGAATTCGCCCCTGCATCTAGAAATGTCTTTGCAGCCGCGGCATGGCCATAGTGAGCAGCAAGAATCAGTGGCGACACCTCGTCTTCATTAGTAGTTTCGATGTCAGCCTTTGCTTCCAAGAGAGCCTTGATCACGTCTACATTTCCACCACTTGCAGCATGCAGCAATGCATCACTCCCATCCTCAGACCTGACATTCAAGTCAGCCTTGGCATCCACAAGCACGCGCACCACCGCAGCATGGCCCCCTCTTGCTGCTACCATCAGGGCGGTGCCGCCATCATAGGCCAGGTAGCTATTGGGTGATTCACCCTCAGCCAACTCTACTTGCACCTCTGTTAGGAGCCCACGACGGCTGTACTCGAAGAGGGCACGGCCAGTCTCGTCCATGGCTATGAAAGAAATCAACGTGAGGACCCTCGTAGTACCAAAAGAATGTGACATTCCGAACAATAGAGGGACATGAAAAGAATGGACCCGGATCACAACTATTATCATATACCATTGTTGTATGTTTTCGTTGCATGTTGATTTAGAAGAGCTCCCTGTAGAACCAAATGAACGCAGGTAGGGTGAGATTTGACATAAACTCATCCAAGAGTGAATTGGGTGCTGCTCAAGAAAATTCCAGGCCAGGATGCTGTGCTTCAACTACAAAGTTTATATTCTGAGTCGCAAAGATGAACTGTTTGTACTACAAAAAGAATAGAATAGAATTAGACTAGAATAGACTAGAATAGAAGAGAAGAGAAGAGAACACAACAGAAGAGAACGGAATGAAATAGATATTCATTTCATCTAATATTGCTTTGACCAACACTACGTTGCTTTCCAATGTTTTTGAAACACGGTGGCTGTCAGTGCTTTTATGCTTTGCTGTTGCTGTTGTACACGCCAAACAGCAACCAACGAGGCCAGTGGAAGGGCTTGGGCCAACGCTGCCAAGGATCGTCTCAGCACAGACAGGCACAAACAGGAAGAAAAAGTGACCCATATTAAGCAACTACGGCAAAGCATCCAAGAATACACGAAGTTATCACCCAACAAATGCCGAGGCCCTGGTTCTTAAGTATAGCTGGCCCGTTGCAATCCTACTCTCTATACTTTGAGACAGCCCCATCGTTCGAACGCTTGTCCCCTTCCTTGAGCCCCGACAATTGGATGATCCTTACTTTTAAGTTATAAGCTTTGGTCAAGGACCTTGTCGAGGTAGTGTACGCAGCTCTAAAGCTGGAAATATCGATCCAAATCTTATGATCCCCCGTCTCCATTGAGTCTTCGAGCTGAGTGCTTCCCGCATGGAAGGCCGCTTCTCCTGCCGAAGGTGGTGGCAGTTGAGGAGGTTGTGAGATTGCTAAAATGGAAGACTTGGGAACCACTTGGTCACTCGGCAGATTTTTGGTGTCACGCTTCAGGTGAGCAAAAAACATTTAGGATATCCAACTCCGCCCACGGAGCTCCTTATCAAAGGTCAGTAGCTTGCAGATGAGATCCTGCAGGGAATGGTGTCATCAGCTCTTCCCCAGCTGGAACCCTGCAACTCCATCTACCGATC
Organism: Breviolum minutum Mf 1.05b.01; assembly: GCA_000507305.1. Taxonomy (NCBI): domain Eukaryota; class Dinophyceae; order Suessiales; family Symbiodiniaceae; genus Breviolum; species Breviolum minutum. The sequence goes on along the minus strand of DF243257.1, from coordinate 46,675 downwards.
CCTAAAGGTCCTTGGCTTCCTCGGAGCACTCCAACCTGATTGGGCAAGCAGCAAGCATCCCCCACTGTGCATCAAGTTATCAAGGCCATGGTGATTTGTGCCAATTCCTTCACCTTCCTTCACTTCCTAGTCCCTACAAAGCCTACAACCATGATCCAACCAAACAGGGCACCTTTTCAAGTTGGGACCCTCCTTCTGTCTCACCAAGTAGGCTTTCAACTCCTGCCACTTTAATTGCTCAGGAAAGAACAGCTGGGTTGGCAAATATATCACAATAACATAGGTTTCTCTTTTCCTTTTGTCTGCATGCATGGAAAGAAAGATAGGGAAACTATTCCTCGGTAATTTTCACTCATGTTTGGCAATCACTTTTGGCGCTTCAGCTTCCACGCTGAAAATCATAATGGCTCATCCTCAACTCAGACAGTTCTCCAATCACCAGAAACAGGAAGGTTTGCTTCTCAAACTTTGTCAGATCCCTCCACCCCTGTCCTGACGAGACTCATCAGGAGGTGGCGTGAAGGGGTAGAAATAATCGTAGAGCTCCACAGTCTGCGCACCGCCTTCACTCTGATCAATACGGAACACCGGTAATCTCAAAGTGGGAATCCTGAAACATACATGTGAATATATGGAATCTATTAATATATATATATATATACATATAATACAATTACATAAATGTTAAAATATTACATAGATATACTTGGATACCCGTCACCTGTGTCCATGCAGTGCAGAATAGAACGCCTTAGGTTCCTACCAATTGAAGATCTAGTATGCAGATTGTCCTGAGACACTCTCTCTCTCGATTTCAAAGGAGGCATGATTTTCCAAAAACATGGACCACAGATCCATCCTTCCCAGCATCCCATCCCGAAGTCTGAATCTTCAAATGTTTCAACTCATTCCTTCCCTGCGAAGTGCCTTCTCCTTTGAGATGGTCTTCTAGGCGTAGAGGGTGATGGCAAAGGAGGGCATACAAACAGCAACCCAAGGACCAAACATCGCACTTGGCATTGAAGCTCCCACGCACCACTTCCTGAGATAGCACCCCCGGCTTTTCCATGCGATACAATACGGCGACCGCCAGGTAGCCGAAAGGACCTACCTGGCCCTACCCAAAAACATACCCCCGAAGTGAATGTGCCCGCCTTGTGTAACCACAGTCTTGGCAACCAAAAACAAGCCATGCAACAATGATAGGAACAAACCAAATACTCTCAACAGTCTTGCACCAACCAACCATGTGTGCTCAAACCCACCCTCAGCTTCTCAGAACAATCGAGAGGCTGGTGCCATGGTGGCCAGTGTGCCGGCTGGATCGGCGGAGCGGAAGGAGTCTACCTCGGACACGGGAAAGAGCTCAGCCAGGCCCACGTCGATGACCACGGCCTCGGGTGGATCCACCGAGGCCAACATGATGTTCTCCAGCTTCAGGTCCTGTTGAGCTGAACGAAGTGAACCCGGCCAATGTATATATGAAAGTATTTCAAGGTATCCCTTGGTGTCCTACCATACCATTACAAGGTCACTCAGAAACTCAACAACTTTCGGAGCTTGAGAGAACCCAAGGGCACCATGGGAACCCTAAAATCATGGCCAAACCAACCAGACATAAGTCAACCCCACAGTTGCATATTATACATCAATCTGGCTAGGGCAAGATCATCTCCTTGTGCATAATGCCCTTGGCATGGCAGTAGGCCACTCCTGTTTCGGAGCTCGTCTCACTCGGGTTTATGGCTCAAACAAACAGCCACCAGTCAGGGCTCCAGGCCTTCAGAGACCTGACGGAAGACGTCTCTCACCCAAGGCTCCTGTGGTGCCCACTGCTAGTTGCCCATGGGAAAAGATCATAGACAATTCAATGACATTCCCGCACAGGTCCAGTGTTCTGTGAGGAAATCCGACACCAATCCCTTTCTAGCTTCCAGCCATTTTCTGTCTGAGTCTACCTTTTTTGTTGATGGAAACTGATCGTAGAGTCTGAATAACCTGGCTCCTGCAGGTACTTCTTTTTGTTATGAGAGCCTTCAACCGCATCTAGCAAATCACCACCTGGCACGAAGCCCGCGCCCGACAAGTAACACAAATGATGATATGGCACTCCTTCTGGCAAAGCCTAATAGGGGGATCAGCCTAGCGTCTGTGTAGTCACCTACTCCGGTAAGCATCATCACGGGGCAATATCATCCATCTCCATATCATCCATCTCAATCTACCTTCATGCAATCCTTTCCAATGTCTGCTGCACAATCTTTGCATAACTTCGTTTGCACCTGGAAGCATGTCGGTGATGAGGTACAGATTTCGTTCATCCGCACAGTACTCGAAGAGCCGAAGCACTGCAGGATGATCCAAGGTTCGTAGCTTGTCAATCTCCTCGCAGTCGACAAATGAGAACTCACATCAGTTTCACCATTCCGTTGAAGTATACTTGGATCCGATCGTTTCCGGTTAAACCCCTCCCCAGTCCTCCATAATCAGCTTCAGCGGGTACCCTTAGCAAAGCGTGAAATTTCAATGCAACTCAACAAGCATTGAGGACAGCATTGATATAATTACTTGCGAAAGCATGGCTGGAGCGCTTTTCAACCATTACACTCTTAGAATTGAAGACATTCTCACATCATGACTTTGCGTGACTGTGCTGGGTTTGGCACAAGTTCATCCTTTTAAGGACACTTCCCTGACAGTTGAGTTTGACCGAGGCGCCACCACTGAGGGCTTTCTGCTTATCCACCACTTTCATGACCCGCGTGGTTCCCGTGCTTCTGCACCTGAAGCAAAACTCCAAAACTCCTCCCATCGTGGTTCGTCCCCGGCGTCTGTGATACCGGATATGTGACACCGTGGCATCGGTGAAATGAAGCTGGGTGTCCGGGCTGAACCTTCCTGACAACACCGAAAGATCCTACACCCACAATACCCTGCACTCTATAGTCGTCTTCGGGCTTTCCCTGCGCGGCAGACAAGCAGCCAAGTGCCATCCAAAGGCAGCAACATGATCACTAAAACATTTCCCAAGATGAAATAATTGGAAAAGATTGTTGAAGTGGAATTTGACCATCCCACATCGGTATATAGTGGTTGATGTACTCAGCCCTTGTGACGGAGAAAAAAATTCAAGTCTGAACCGTGAAGCAAGCGGCCTTTCGCCGGCTGATGAACATGTTGCGGGAGAAGTCCACGGGCTCCACCTGTTTGTGCCATCCATTGGGGCAAAACCCTTCGCAGTTGGCTCAACAAGAATTCCACCCCCTGGATTTAAAAAATTCCCCAGCAAAGGAGATTTTTTTGTACTTCTTTGGAGTTGCTTTTTGTTGGGAATGGCATGGCGGCATAGGGCAGCCCCCATGAGAGACCCCAAACACCTTGTCTGCCAATTCGACATGAAAAATGGTCAAGTCTCACTGTTTGTAATGTCATCATATTTTTATGTTCTCCTCAAGTTTCCCTTTCAACGTTTTGATATGCCAACAGAGTCATCAAAGTCTAGGATGAATCTAGAAATTTGTGATTTTGGCATGGCTCCGCCACATTCAATAGATACATCGCTGGCACCTCCTCTAACTTGACTATGAGCAGTGCACGATAGAGCTCCTGAAACCTGAGCGCAATGCCGTCGCCAGCGGTTCGGCAAAAGATAATGAACACTACAGGACCTGGAGCAAGGACATCGTTGTCGTCGCCAGCATCGTATCATCATCATCATCATCATCATCATCATCATCATCATCATCATCATCATCATCATCATCATCATCATCATCTCAACAACGGCAGACCCGAACAGGATGGAACAGGAACACGACAAAGACTTGACTACGCGGCTAGGGAAGACGAGAAGCAAAAAAAAATACAACACCCCTCAAGTCACCAAACTTTGTCACATTAAGCCCTGAAGTGCAGTTATGAGTGGCTCATCTTGGTTTAGGAGCTTGTCCTCATCGGTATCAAAGCGTTGCAGGTAGTGCTCCACATGGCGTCTTGTGAAGTTGCCTATGCCCAACTCGGCATTCATCTTCTGCATGCACTCCATGAGTTCTTCGAAGCCTGGTTTGGGGACGATTTTTTTCGACCGGCATGGCTAAGTGCATGCCATGGCTTTCGCATCCTTATATGGGTTTGCCGTTGGATTTTGGTGCTACTTGCAAGTTGTTGGGAGGGGAATGTGTCAAATGCTTGGTAGATGTTGGAAGGGCTGCGGTAGCTGCGGTTGAGTCTCTATTGATGACCGAGGAGGACTCTATACCCTCCACAACTCACTTGTCTTGAGGATTCTCATGGGCAGTTCCTAATTCCAACTGGGATCAGGATCTGATATTTCCGGTCCCATCCGCTCTGGAAGCCAAGTGACTGAGTTCGCCGTCTCCGTTCACGTCTGCACTGCTGAAGCAAGACCTCCAACCGCCAAGTCGATCTACATCCAGGTAACTTGTGGAAAAAAAACAAACTCAAACTACAACCCCTTCAACTACACACACACACACTTAAAGTATAAAAACCATACAAAAACCAACACACCTTGCAACAGCTCAAGCAAAAAGCTGATCAATTTCAAGGCCCCAAAACTGCCAGCTCTTAGCCTGGAGTACTTTTGTAGCTTCTGCTTGTCATCCAAGGCTTCCCGGATCAGATTCGCATCGCCTCAGCAATCAGATTCTTGCCCATTGTGGTCAGAGTTTCACGGACTGTAAGAATTCACTTCTCACTTAATTTAATAATAACCTTGGTCACTAGTATTTCCGCAGATTTCCTGTGCTCTGTGACCAAGTGGCTGTGAAGCTTCTGCAAGGCCTCGTACGCCTCTATTTCCAACTTCGCGGGCAAAGGCATCGTTTTGGCCGTCTGGAGCTTTTTGTCACGCGCTGATAGTATGGTCTTATGCTCCTCAAGGCTCGCCAACAAATTCCAAGTCCTTCCTTCTCTTCACAGAAAGTGCTGTTTTTTATATGCCATTATATCATCCCTTCAGCAGTCCTCCCTATTTTCTTACTCCTGTTTTGTACAAGTTTCAGATTTCAGTTCTACATACTAATATTACCTACTAGATGATTGTAAAACGTGATTCTGGCTTGTGCAAGTGAGAAATGCAATTGAAATGCTGAATTGCATATAGGTCCTCCATGTGTCTTATCGTCTCGCGTGCGATTGGATTGCGCACACCCCGAGCGGCCTCATTACGGGCGAAAGGTCAGTTCTGTGTGAATGGCACCAAGCTCCAGCATGACATCAAAGCCAATCTGGGATGCTGGATGATTTTGAACATCTTCCATTCAAAGATTTGAACCCCAGATTCCAGATTCCGTGCATCAACCAAGAGACAACCGCTGAAACTGCACGCGCCAGTGCTTTTGGTGAAGGTGGTGCGCTTATCCTTAAGGCCAGTGAATGTGAAAAAAGTGACACACAAAAAATCTCAGATGGAACTGAAACCTCTCACAATTGACATTCATCTTTGCAGTTTGTCACATGAGCCGCAGAGTCCCTGGCCGTTTCTGCGGCGATGCGCCACCCTTCTGCGGCGTGCCGGGGACGCTCTTGGGACTTTTGGGCGCTGGTGGCGTTGAACTCACAGTGCCAGGGAGATGGGCTTTGGGCACCGGCGGCGTCATGAGCTTTCGTTCAGGCGAGCGCACACCTAGCGCGGTCGGAAAAGGTTTGGAGACTTGTGACTTTGGATGATTTGTATATATATATATATATTTTTTTTAATATATATAATTATATATATATATATCTTTGGGATTCTTTGGGACGATACAGTATATGCAAGAACCGTGCAAATGGGCTCACGGCTCACGCCAAAAAAACATGTGATTGTCATGGGGTGAAAGATCTTCCAAATGACAAGCGTTGGGCCTGGTCCACTGTTGGCCGGAGGCACCACCAGCCGCGGCGCGGGGCGGAGCACCGACACGGGGCTCTGGCCGCGCCTGGTCAGTCCAAACTCCAACATCCAATGCAGGATTTGCAGGATCTTTCATACCTCAATTTGATGGATCTTCATAGGATTTCATACCCAGGGCACAAGGTTATCCACCAATCTTCCGACAGACCCAGCGATTCGTAATTATCTGCCACTGGCAGCTCTTAAGTCACACCAGGCCAACCATGCCTTGCTGTAAGGCCGGTCGGTGTCTTGGCTTTGATAGGATCACGTGCTCTTCCCAAAGTGTCCACACCTAGCCACAAGCATGCACATTGCCAGTTTTCACACAAAAGGATACAAAAGGGGCATCCGAGATGATGGGTGCGGGGCTTCCAAGACTTCCAATCATGCTTCGCTGTCTCAAGCATGACATTCCACCACTGCATGGCACCTGTTTTCGATCGAATCAAGACTTTGTGGTTTGGCTGAGGCTGCGGTGTGCTTCTACCTGTGCCTCGCACCGCGATTCTGGCGGTTTAAGACACCGACAATGTGCAAATGCTGCTGCATTCCATGCATGTTGTACACACCTCCATAGGCCATTTTAACTTAGATACATGCATAATGCTAAAGTCACATAAAGTTACGCATACAATGCCTCTTTAAAACTGATGCTGTGCAATGTTATGATCTGCCAGACAGGCCTCCAGCTGTCTCGAGTCGTCCCTCGGGGGATTTGGCTCGGGGCGCACCTGGCAAACGTCTTTGCCCAATGACCCGCAAACAATGAAAGTTGAGTATATCTCAGGCCACCTGCAAATACAGTGCACAGGCACAGATGTGCACAGTATAGTCAGTGTAGGTCTAGAAAAATTACCTCCATCTTCAAATGCAACGTGCCATGCCTGAAGGCTTTGGGCCAGCGACAAGGATCTTGCCCTCAGGGAAGCCGTTGATGATAGTGAACTCCAAGTGCCCCACAAATCCACATGTTGTCTTGGTGAAACTACAGGTCGTTTAATCCAGGAAGAATGTTTATAAATCGCTCTTAATCTAAGATTTCACCGCCGCCAAATGTCATGAAAGATTCCAAAGAAATTACAAACTGAAACCACGGTGAACTATTGATGCACGTGAAGATTCAATCCCAAGAACATGTCGTCAAAGCTACTGCTGCCGCGGCTACTACCACCACTACTGTGCTCCTACTGCTAGATACATGGATACAAGAACATTGTTTGGTATCTGCATGTATCTTTTCAAATATGTGTGTCGGCAACATTGACACAACCAATGCATGTACTGACTGGAATTTGAAACCATCCTGACCGTGACAGGAAGGTATCAGTGTGACTACCAAGATTGGCCATCAAAACTATGATGAATCTCAGAAAATCTCAATGAGCCTCGGAACTTAAACGACAACCGCGAAAGTGAAAAAGGCAATTGCAAAACACCAGTGGTAGAAACCCTACGCTTGATTGCAGCTTCAGGAGCTTGGGCAGGAGCCTCGCAGCTCTTAGGCCCCTCTTTCAGCAAGGTGGTCTCTGATGCCATTGGGCAAGGACTGGTGCCTGCAAAAGGGTTACGAACGACACGACAGGTCAAATCAGCACCGCGTAGCTCCATCTCCGGAATGTGCAGCAACCAAAAAACGCCAAACAACACCAACACAACCAATACCAGCACAACCACCAAAAAAACTAAAAAAACACCAACACGAATACCGATACCAACAACAACGACAACGACAACAACAACAACAACAACAACAACAACAACAACAACAACAACAACAACAACAAGAAGAAGAAGGACCATAGTAGAAGTACAACAGTATAACAGAATAAGAAATTCTGTTTGCGTCCTCGTCCCATTCCCCCCTCGCCGCTTGTCGCATGCCCATGAATTAGTTTGGCAGCACCGCGCCTTTGCCTTTCTCAGTTGCCTAGGGTGCAAAGCATGACGAGTGTCGCAAATGACCTAAAGATGTATCTTTTTGTAGGCAGGATATGGCAGGATGCCATATTTCAGTACCTGCTTTACAAGTGAAACCCTTGCCCTGCCTGGGGCATAAGCTTCTGAAGCTGGGAATGGCATCGTGTCAAAAGATCACCCCGCAGCCGTGACAATTTCATGTTGTTGTTTGCCACTGCGCGCTGAAGACAAAAACAAGGAACAAACAATGAACAGATTTGGGCCCCTCCCACCTCGGAGATCTCCAGTCTTAGCCATGCCGGAGGACCATCCACCTTCAATGCTTTCGCCACTCGTCAAATCGTAAAAACCCTCTGTTTGTTGTTTTTGCCAATCCCATGCACTCACTCGTTTGGGAAATGCCCTTCAACTCACACCTTAAAATTAAATTTTCGGTCTCCAATAAATCCTTTAGAAGGCATGATTCCTGACAGTTCATCTCATGCATCTCCAGTACCTGAATGACTTCACAAAGTAAGCTTTGCTATTTGAGCCTTGAAAACTTCAAACCCACAAACAAAAAACCAAAGGAGAAAAGATGCAATGTGATGTAACATACCCTGCCGAACACATCCCAAAACCCTGTGTTTTCCTGTTGGCTTGATTGATTCGATTGATCCGTGTTGCTTCTTGCAGCTGTGGAACCGCCAAGCCATGCGCAATGGAGGCAGTGGAGCTGATTGAGTCCCGACGGAACCTGTAGTTGGAGTTGGTTGGCACTTCAGTTCGGACGGGAAACCAAAACACCAAGAATCCCCGGGCTGCATGTGAAGAATTTTAACTCCTTGCAACTACTGTTTCATAGTGTCGAGGGCCGGAACTCAAAAACACAATAAGCTCACCATAGGCAATCATGTCATGCGCACCAGCGCATCCGTTGAGCGAAATCTTACAAACCGCCAGCCTTCAATTACTCTATCATATATCCAGATATATCCAGGGCTTCCTGCGACACCCCGACCCAACCCAATGCCGCCAAAGCTCGCCGCGGTGGAGGTGGAATTGTCTGGGGAAGGCGGTGCTGTGGAGAAGGAGGAGCCAATAGTGTCCCTTCGTTCCTAGCAATTTGCGCCAGGAAGGTGAGAGGACACGTACAAGGCACCCAGAAAAAGCTACGCAAAATCATGAGACCCATCTCACGAAGCAACATTGCTCATCTTTGCGACTCTGATGAAAAGATTCCATTGCCAGAGGCATTGCTATACCTTACATACCTCTCAACTCTCAACCACATTTCACTTGCATGTCATGCTTTTCTTTGTGCAGAGTTCGAAGGAAATTACATGGCAACCTATGACTTCGAAGGTCCCTTTTGGGGCTCCATGCCAGCAGCTTGCCGCGGATATCCGCCCATGTAGGCTGCTTCACCACCAGCTGCGTCTGTGCCGGTGCCAACTGCGGCGGGGACACTGCCTGCCAGCACTGATGCCCTCCATGAACTGCCACCGGAACCCTTTCCACTGCGCCCTCCCTGCGGTCTTGTAGTGATGCTAGAGGGAACCCTTGCTACGGTTGATGTTTATGTTGATTGCAACAAAAAGAAACGGTTCCCCCGCACATTGCGTAAACACAAGGTGCGAACCCCTACTCCTCTCAGCAACTGCCCACCTGCACCTGGGGTCCCGTCTGTGCAGACCATGCCTCAAACGCAGTGCCAAAATCATGAGTGCAATGGGGAAGGCCAACAGGTCTTGAAGACCTTGAGGTAAGCTACTGATTGTCCACCTGCCCGTGACTGACATGAACCCTGGCAAATGACGGTTTGTAAGCCCATAGTCACTTTGGTGAGACAGGAGAATAGGAAGCGTTTGGCCACTGCCCAACTCCGCAGACATTCCAGGAACCCAAGCAGCAGCGGCTAAGGACTGTGGATACATCTCCTTGGTGACGCTCCACATCATCGGTGGGCTCACCATAGACCTACAGTGCACTTAAATGTCAGGCGCCCACATTTGAACTGTGAAGCTTGTGAGGTGATGCACTTCCATTAATATTTCAGGTTTCATTCAGGTTTCTGAAAACTAAATACCCAGCTTCATTGGCCGTCTTTCAAGTGGACACTGGATGTCCGAGATAGTCACTATCTTGGTGTACCATACCTTTCCTGGAAATGTAACTTTCATACGATCTGAAAGCCTCAGGTTCAGTGATGACTCCTCACTCGCACCAGATCTACAAACACTTCACCACTGCGAAGGCCCACCTAACCATCGAGGAGGGCAGTCGAAAAGTATGCGAGTTTAGGGCCACAAATGGCATCGCATGGTGGTCAACTTTTCTCAGCAAGCTTTGAGGGTTGAAGTACACGTTCAACCCCTCAAAGTTAATGGGAATCAACAAAAAAACATGGTTGTTACTTAGACTTAGACATACTCAAATCATAATGTCCAGACTGATTGGTTTGCTGACCAATCTTGCAGCTGCAAAGCTTTGGACTTCGCCGCTCAAACAACTTACAACCATCATCATCCATCCATTCTGACCTTCAAGCGCGAAGAGACTCTCTCAAGAGAAGTGGTTTCAATGAGATTAGCCACCCTCTGCACAGTCCCCATCTCCAGCTTCCCCCTGCTTTTCACTTGCGTAGCAACTGCCAATGAAGGCTTAAACGTCAACTTGCCAGCGGAAACTTCGCTAGGTGGTGACTTGCTGCGTCGGTGCCAGCAATCTATGTTTTGGATGTGTGGACCAACTGAACTTAATTCAAAGTCGAGTTGTGCATTCTCAAGTACAATAGATAACTCAAGAGATTTCTCCTTCGCCCTGCCAACAAGAATCATCACAATAGTATACAATAATCATCACTGTGATACCAGTCCCCAGTTCTGACATTGGAGGTAACAACAACCTAATCTGCACATGTTTCTTTGACCTCCCGGCCATCTCGTGTGCTGCCAGGCAAAGGCCCTGGTGGCAACTCCGGGAGGTCCGGGAGGTCCACCAACCCGCGAACTTTCAACGGCAAGAGTGGCTCTGGAGCCTCTCTGTGGAAGCAGGCACCAAAACTGCGAGTTTTCCATGATTTTGTCCAGCCTAAGTCCCCATTTTTCAGCGACCATGCGTGGGCTTTTGACATTCCACAGAAATACGTGGCTCTGACGGCCCAAACGGCTGTGATGCGTTTGAAGTCGGAACGCCAGTTAGTTGCAGGCGTTCGTGGGTCAGCTATGATCTACAAGCCCTGCCGCGCGTCGTGCCTACGCCAAGAATTTATGCTCTTCAATCTAACATCTCAGTGCTGTTAGGTCAGATCTGCACTGTAGAAGCTTGTAGTACAGTTGCTAAGAAAGAACGGTTAGTAGTGTTTTGAGATTTGGTCGTCACTTGTGCGACTGCGTACAACATTTCGTTGATTCAAAATCTAAGATTCTGGGACTTAATTGCAACATTTCCACTTGGAAATGTAACAGGCTGTGAGTGTAGCCATTGGATTCGAATTGCCCACCAAGTGGCACTCCTATGGAAACCTTGAGCACAGCTTCCTCCTTGCTGCATAATGTTCTAATGACTGGCCCTGTGGTATATGATTATGTTACCTGAACCATGTGATGCAACAATGTGATGATGTAATGATGGAACGATGCTATTTGTCCACATTTGACTCAGAACTACTAGTTTTCTTAAGTGAAATCTAATTAAGTTAGAAGGGGATGGGAAACACCTGGGACTCATAATCACTATTTTTTGTGGTACATTGTGATCCCACTTGATCCATCTTGTCATGTTTAGTTCCCAGGCTCAGGCACGACAGGCAACCGAGCAGGTTCCCTTGGGGCGCTGCAAGCATGATACGTTCATAAGTTATGATGTGAGCTATATGTGTGACCTGCATGTTTCTAGGCAACCCAGGCAACCCAATATAAGAAAAGGAGCTCACAGCAGAACTACCAATTTTTGGAGGAAATTGGCACATAACTGGCACATAACTCATTTGGGATCTCGACATGGCATGAAATAGCTGCAGCGGCCCCCCGAAAATCATGCAACCTGCCACCAACAGAACCGTAGAAGCATCACATCTCCGTCCTCAGTCACAATGGCTTTGAAATTCCTGGCTGCAAGTGCAAAATCACACAGGATGACTCTAAAATCTAAGATTTCATTAGAGAATAGTAAAGACCCCACTGTGGATTGATCCATGTATATCATGATGAGATATAATGAATGTACTTTAAAAGCCCCCAAGTGCGATTGATCGAATGTCTGCCCTCCAACTGTGATGCCCTAAGTTCTGCTGGTATTGGCACCACCCACGTGGCCGTCTTCGACGATCCACATGCATGGTGCTTGTCGGCATGTTTGGCCCTTCAAAGATGGGCGGAAGCGGATCAGCTTTGGATGCCCTTCAAGAATCTTATTTTGAACCTGTTTTTGCACGCAACCTACGGTGTTGCGGTGTTATCCACTTTTGGTGAAGGGAACTGGCATGGGGCGCTTTCGCCCAAGGACCAGATTCATCTAAAGCAATCCACTGGTCCCAGCGGCATTCTTCAATAATCCAATTCAACGAACACGCATTTCCTTGGGCCTCTTCACTGCCGTCGCCAACATCCATAAAAAGAAAGAATTCTGTCCTCTGTCCTTTGGGGAAAGGCACATGAAACGACCAACACTTTGACGTGACAGACCCGCAAGGTGGCTCCCCTCCGCACCATTTCGGCGCGGAGGGACACTGACGATTGATTGGGTGGCCATGGCCGGCTGCTGGCCTTACAGGCTCCCAAAGCCTACTCTCTTTGGGGTGGCTGTCTTAGGATTTGAAGGCAGGGTTCACAACTCAAATTTGACAACCATTGCAGAAGCTTCTTGAAAGTTGAGTCAAATTGGAAGTTCAACTGGCACGCTGGCTTGGCTATTCAAAGTATTTTACTGTGTTTTGTTTTGAGTCAACTACATGTAAGATTTGGGGACGCCTCGAAGACTCGTGTTAAAAATTGCTCAAATGACACAGGAACCAAGGAAGCGAACATTCGGTTACGGTTAGATTGTAGAAAACCTTCCCCAACTTATTCAGATCCCAGTACTTTCGATGATGTGGGAGTGGCAAAGTAATTGATTACAACAAAATTCTTCTAAAGTGCAGGCTTCACAACCCAAACATCTTGTGGACTCAGTGACTCGGGTGCGCCCAATGGCACTGACTCAAGTTACACAACTAGTTACTAGTTTCCACTTTCTGAGCTGTGCCCCTGGCCAAAAACAAGAAAAAGGCCTCACCATGGGCTCGGCATCACTCATCGACTGTAGGCCCTGTCGTGTTCTCATCCAGGCAGTCGATTTGGGTGCTGTGGGAAGGAACGTATGTTACCTTCAACAGTACCGTTTACCTAAACCGTAGACACACCATTGAGCCATTGACCAGGGCACTTCGCTTCACCGAATGTCTTCAACCAGCAATCCCCACCTAAGCCCAGAGCCAGCCGCTCCGCAGCTTCCTGTTCAATCCGCAAACGGACGCCTTGCCGCCGTCGTGAAGGTGGACAATCAGCTGCCTAGGCAGAGCTGCTGAAAGATCCACCGCTTGGAATGCCGAATGTAAGCAAAAGATTCTGGTAAGAATTATATAGATGTCAGATTCATATTCTTGTGTGCGGGTGGCAAAATGATACTACATAAAAGGGAAATGGAAACTACCCTTCTCTCCCACCTTGGCTGCGATTGCAGTGGCAACTGCGACAGCTAATTCGCGCCGCAAACTGCCCGCCTCCTCGTTGCAAAATTCTAACCCAAAGAAGCAAAGGACAAAAATGATTATCGAAAGACAGCGACATTCAACCACGCAAATCTAATTAACTTAATTATACACTATATTCCTCTTTTTGATCCAAGAGGAACTGTTCAAAAAGAAATCCGTCACTTTACTTCCTAGCAGTGCTTCGTTCTCCATCGGTTTTCAGACGCTCTCTCATGAGTCGAGTTGTCCGGATGCAACATGCCTCCATAGTTTACGAGCTTTTAGCTTTCAGCACTGCTCCTTCAATCCCCTCAACTCAATCGCTCCTTCTGCGACCGTTTCAGCTCCCTCCGCGCTTCATCCAAAGCACCTGGAGGCCGAGACAAGAGACACTCACCACTCTTCACTCCTCTGGGAAAAAGCCAAAAATTGAAAGGCCGAGAGCCAGAAGTCCAAGCAGAGCAAGAAAGGCACCAAGCAAGAAGGCAGTCCCGTAATGCGGGGGGTAAACCAATCAAAACCATGTATATAGCTAGTTTGAATACCAGCTTGAAGGAACTTAACCACCCCTAGTTCAGAATTCATCAAAGCTTGAAATGCATCAGCATCACAAAAATAGAAAGTGGTGTCACAGAATCTCATCCAGCAACTTCTAACAATACAAACCGAGAGGTGACGAGTTGAGGCGGACTCTTGCTTTGGGAGTTTGTTCCACAATAGCAGTAGCAATAGGCTGAAACATTGGAAATACGGCACGCCGTCCAACCCCTCTCATCCGGATACCTTTGCTGGTCACGCTCAAGAGCACAACAAACACCACATCCCAGCTACACATACGTGCACGCATGTAATGTTTTCTCGTTTCTGCATGAGAAAGTTTGTTTCTCAAGGAGGTCCAGAACAATGGTTGAAAATTCAAGAGTCAAAGGAACCGCCTCCATTTCGGACAGTCCCACCAAAATATCACAAACATCATTGTGCCCGGATGCCTGCAGTGCGCTCAGCTTTGGCTTCAGCAAACGAGGTGCTGCTGGGCCGGAGGAGAGTGGCCTCCCCGTCCAAATGTGGAGTTTGCCACTTCGCGTTTCAAAAGTGACCATGCAGAAGCAAAATCACTCCAAGCATCCCCTTTCTTGCATTTGTTGCATCATTGTGTAATGAACCAATCCCAAATATAGACTATGATAAAAACAAACATGTGCGCCGTGTCTGAGTCAACGCGCTGGCCACATCCCCGAATCCCAGGTGACCACCTTGAGCCGTTGCGGTGTCAAGTCCACCTGGTCGATACCAGTCGCACATCGGGATGTTGAATGAATGCATGAAAGGAATAGATGGAAGGAATGAGTTGCAGCAGGTCTTGCCAGCCAAGTGCTGCATGTTTGCACCTTTACCAGTTTCTTGCAACACCAAGGGGCTGAAGAGGAGGTGGTGCTGAGGTCTGTGAGGTTCGCAAACTGGGCCCCTGCCTGTGCATTGGGATGGGCCAAGTACCCAGTAAAACACCAACATGCGGTTTCTTTTGAGTACTCCCATGACTCATGACATATATATAGACTCTGGAACCTTCAAATCATCCATGGCAAAAAGACAATCATCCACCAACCCTCAATCTTGGTCCATTTTAGGCTTCCTCATCAGTCTTTGGGGCTGCATGGTTGAAAGTGGCCCATCTATTTCACTGGTGCATCCACCGGATGGCTACCCGTGTGCTTGGCCTCAATCAAGGCATCCGTCCGCGCGGTGGCGCAAATCGCTGAGCGGTGAGGCAAGTCTAATGAACCTGCAGTGACCATGATGTTTTGGACGATAACAATCGCCTCCAGAAGTCACAATGCAGGCTGGAATGCAGGTTTTTTGGGAAGAAAGTCAGGAATGTGATCAGGTTTTTGGTCACGTGTTACCAGAAACTCCTGCGTTGGGGTATGCCGACCTGAATGGAACCACCGACCAGAACTTTCAGTATACCTTCATCTTTCCTAGTCCTAGGGCTGCGTCCTGTGGGTTCATAGGATTTCATAAGCATCAACCAGCTGAGGGTCAGGGCATACCGCTAATCCAGGATCGAAGCAATCAAGTCACAATGGTGCCAAAAGATGAACATCGTCATTGTCAAAGATTAAATGATGAAATTCTTAGTGCCTCCTCACCTGCACAGCTGAAATCCCATTAATCCCAAGTCCCCAAAGCAGCAGCAGTTGGCCAGGCCACGCAGAGCTGCTTTAGTGTCCTGCAGCTCCTGCAAAAGGTAAAACAGAGACCACATCATCCCCAAAAACGCTTTTCTGCGGAAACATCCACCAAAACAAAAACACAACATCGAAAAAAACTTGACTGAAATCAAATCTACAAAGCAGGACGGTGCTGGTAACACCTTGCCCAGATCCAGTGGTCTGCCCCCCCCCTTTCACTCGCGGCCTTTTTCAGAGTTCGGCACTCCAGCTGAAGTGCTTGGCACTTCAGTTCTACCTCCATCCGCTCGCCTGGGATCAGAGTCGGGGCCCATGGACCCGATTCAGATACGAAGATTCAGAACAAACATACCATTTGTATGACAAAAACAAGAATCTTCAATACTATTGTTTAGGTATTCTTCCAATCTAGATACTGTTAATAAGAAGAAGCCCATTCACCTTCAGCTACCCCACCTTGAGCTCTGGCCACCTCACGCTCTGCAGTGGCAATGCGTCGCCGTGCTCCATCCTGATGGCGTTCCGCTTGTGAAAACTAACCGCATTGTCAGGGATGAGCATTTCCACCCAAAATCAAGGCCACTCCAAATGGGGCCACCAACTAGGCTAGCCAATCCTGGTGGGGTCCTTCGCTTAAGCTCACTTTTTGGTTGTCATGTTCATGTTCCCCAAAAAAAAAAACGAAAAACAGAATGCCTTCCAGACTCCAAGCACGGTCAATCCCTAGGGCTTGAGATTATGAAGTGCAAGGCCCGCCAAATGTCCAGTATGTATAGAGCTGGCACCACAAGTTCTTCTCAGCAACAAACTAGTGCAAAGCAAGTGTTGGGGGTTTATGGAAGGCGCACTTTTTCTTTTTCAACAAATTTCTCGTGTTGTGACAACCGGAGTTTCGCTTTCTTGGTGCTAATTACCGCTTACGTTGCTCCGGGCATTGACCTCAGACCCAACAAAAATGCTGCCCGGTGTCCAGTTCTGAATCTACGCCCTTGTATTGATCGAGAGTTCGCGTTCTCGCAGCTTTCGCATCCTCAGAAGATTCTATTTCTGTACCCGTACAGGGTCGCAAACGGAGCTTCACTGCCACAGTGAATGAAAAAAAGTGGCCCTTCTCCAACCAGGCACAATTGGCTCCAAAGCGCAAAAACAGCTTCCGTGCCAAGGCACACCCAACTCTGCAGTCACTTCAATCAACTGTGCCTCAGCAGAAGCACAGCGCTCCTTGCGGATGAGCAGCTCCACCTGCGGGCTGTTGGGGAATCACCATTGCAAGCTGCTGGGGATCTGTTTAAACATCTTAAGGGCAGAGGATTGTTGCGACTGATAGTACTGGTACGCATTTATCTGTGAGCACACTTTGTAGAAAACCGTCCATCAAGCTCCTCGAATTGAACTCGTTCCGAACTTATGGTGCCAGCCTTTGGCTTTCCATGGATATCTAAATATTGAAATTCAATAAGTTTTATTTGCGGCAATGATCTTTGAGCTCGGCTTAGAGGGAATCGGGTCTTGAATCCTAGACCATATCAGGAAGATTGCCAAGAATCTGTTCATGAGCTGTGGGTGTCCACTGGTATCAAACATTTGAAATCTTCGCCACAAGTGCTTCAAGAATCCATCCATCCATCCATCCATCCATCCATCCATCCATCCATCCATCCATCCATCCATCCATCCATCCATCCATCCATCCATCCATCCATCCATCCATCCATCCATCCATCCATCCATCCATCCATCCATCCATCCATCCATCCATCCATCCATCCATCCATCCATCCATCCATCCATCCATCCATCCATCCATCCATCCATCCATCCATCCATCCATCCATCCATCCATCCATCCGATCCGATCCGATCCATCCGATCCGATCCGTACTACCGTACTCGTTNCCTAGTCCATCCTATCCTATCCTAGTCCTATCCTATCCTATCCTATCCTATCCTATCCATCCTATCCTATCCTATCCATCCATCATCCATCCATCCATCCATCCATCCATCCATCCATCCATCCATCCATCCATCCATCCATCCATCCATCCATCCATCCATCCATCCATCCATCCATCCATCCATCCATCCATCCATCCATCCATCCATCCATCCATCCATCCATCCATCCATCCATCCATCCATCCGTCCACCTCCAGTTGCTGCAGCTGCTGCTTCAATTTCAGCACCTCTCCATCCTGTTTGGCGCTATGGGCCTCACAGAAACTCAGGAAGTGGAAGGCTCAAAGCCCAGAAGGCGTGGAATTGTCTTGTGGTCTGACATGTTCAAGTAATACTATTATACTATCATATGTGTTCTATTTTGTATCGGGGTTTGAGTCTGCCGGCATGTACTTGTGGATTCTGACGAGGAAAGTCCTAAATCCTTGGATGTGAAGGCACATTGAGTTGAGTGGTTCATCATGGGTGACCCTTGACAGTGCCTCATGCATGCCCGCCAGCTCCGCATTCAAGTGCTGAACCTGGAACCCACAGGACTGAATCTTCACACAGTCAGAGCCAATCCACCAACTTTTCTATGGATTCTCACCAGAACTTAGAACTTATCGGACTTATGGACTTATCCCATTTCATCCCACGCTACAAGGCACCTTGTTTTCTGCATCCCTCAATCGTCCGCGTGTTTCATGGAGATCCTGTGAGGTTGAGTCGCCTCAGCAATTCCGTTGCGGCCGTTTTCCAAAGTTGTCCCTCTTTCAATCCTCTTTCTGAATCTGAATCCATTTGATCTTTCCTGTTTACTTCCTTCCTTGCCATTGGACATCACCTTCAAAAAAATCTTTGACAATCTGCTGCCTGGCCGCATTTTCAGAGCTTCACTCTCATCTTCATTCTCATCTTCATGTGTGTGTGTGTGTGTGCGTGCAACTGTCCGTGGACCCTGCCATGAGCTATGTGAACCTATATGACCTTTACAACTCCCCGCGGCAGTCACCATTCCTAATTAGTGCCCAAGGGACGCTCAGGCAGCGATCGACGCAGCATCTCACAACGCTCCTGCCACTCGCGAGTGCGACGCCTCTCTGTGACGCGGAGCTCCTATGCGGTGGTGACAGGTTGCATCAGGTGAGCTTTCCATTTTGCAGGTGGGCATGGTCAGTGAGAGATATGATACTTGGGTAGCAGCTCGATTTTGGTGGGTTAGGACCTAGATTTGGGGGTACAATTTGCACTCTGCTTTCGCCGGCAAACAAGAATAAAGTGTACCATCCTATTCTGCCCACTAAATGACCACTCCCAACCTGTAGATACCTGGACCTGACTCAACTTCAAGAAGACAAAGAGACTGTGGCGGTAAAGTCGGATAGGTTTAGGCGGGCACATAGGCAGAAAAAATGCACCTTTGACTCTCGAATCAAGCAAGTAAACAATCACCAATCAAAACATCTTCTCATTTCCTTCAAACGTGCCGCCTCATCTCTTTTGAGACATACTATACGCTGTTTTGGGGAAAATCCTTCACTGCAAATACAAATTACAATGTCTTAGCCACCCTGACGGCAGGAGTTTGTCCATAAAGTATGCGAATCCAACACTGCTTCATTTTCTAACACATGCGCTTGACAACATGACCCACTTGCAGTCCTCAGTGGCCTCTGATCGGATGCTGTTCTGCGAGTCCTTCAGGGTGATGCGAAACCCTAGCTCGAGCTACAGAGCCGCATGGTGGACCCATGTGGGAATAGCTTAGAGCAACACCTCGGGCATCAAACACCCAACCAGTTACACCCTAACAGCTACACCGGAGGTACTAGCAGTTCAGGTTTCCCGTCTACTTGCCACATTGAAACATGCCCTTCCTTGGAGGAATCCTTCTTGGACGCCTTCAATTGCTTGGTGAGTTTCTCCACCTGCGGGCCGTAAGGCACTGGCGAAGGCAAATGCAATGGTCAGAACACCAGATTGTAACACTGTGAATCATTGGTCAGAATCATGATTTAATCTTGCCATGGTATGAGGCATGGCTTTTTGTCACAGGTACACATAAGGTCCAGTCTTGCGTCCAGCCGGCCGCACCTGTCGTTCAAGATCCGCAATCTTGCTGGAGCGAATGCTTCCCTCTGAGCTTGAGCGCTTCACCTGCAGGCTCCAACCAAACAGGTGGTACCGGCTTGCCGCACAGGAAAGTGTAGAAAAGGGTAAGCCCTGAAAAGCTATTGAACCAAGGCCTGTAGTGTTTTAGAGCTTCGGTTCCAACTTGACAGGCAATGCTGTCAATGCTGTCACCAACTTCAATACCGAGCCCCAAGGCCCAACCCCAGAGCCAGCCCGGAGCCATGCGCGAGCCTTCTTTGGTTCACTAGTCTTGTTTTCCAGCACCAGGAGCTTGCTTTCCAATTGCTGGATGCGAGCGTTTCTCGTGAGCACATCCTGGGATCAGTGGAGCTTGGCCAAGGCACGAAAGGATGGCGAACACACTGCGTTGTCCATCTGGACCTCCCACAAATGTCAGGTGCAAGCCAAGGGGCAGCGCTGGAGGCTTGAAGCTGTGACAAGGTCATCTCAATCTCTTTTTGCGCTGCCAAGCCTTCACAGAGATTCGGGTCAATTAGGCTAATTCTTCAGGAGTTGACAAGTGGTGAGGAGATGAGGGGTTGCCAATCCTGTCTGTAATTCGAGGTGCTTAGTGGTGTATGCATACAGTCTAGTGCATCTGTTGTCCATATCTTGCAACTCTTGCGAGGCTTGGAAAGATCTGACCACGTTTGACTTAATTCTAAATTGCCTGAAAGATTTCAAAGCCATGCCTTCTTTTCCACACCTTCCCACTTCCAGCTCACTACCCATTCCTGTCCCTTCTGGCCTGTCGCCTGGAACTGTTCTGCCCTGCTCTCAGCTGTCTTCAAACCACCTTCGAGTGCACAAATCCATTTCGATTGCTTCGCAAGTTCGGACCTCAGATGAAGGTTGAGAGCAGAATGCTGCCCAAGATTTCTTGAGACCTACTCACCTCGAGATGAGACGAGATGGAGTTTCCTACAAGACCACACCTCATCTGGAGCATTCTCATCGTCCGTCATGCATCACTTTGCAGCAAATGGTCTTGGTTCCAGACTCGAGCGCACGTATTCTTTCTTTGGAATTCGATGAGGTGGTTGAGCCTTAACAGAGCTGAGGTCCAAGATTCATATCAGCTCATCAGTGGTCAACTAATCGACGAAGGTTGGAGTGGAGTTGTGCTGCTCTAAGGATCCGAGCCCTCAGTCATCGTACCAGCAGTTCGTTGCAGCCTTTCCAGGAAAACGTTCCAGATTTCAATACTGCAAAGACATATTTGCACATAGATGTACAGATATACAGATATATATGGTGTCACGAAGCTAACAGCACTTTCAAGTCTTGTGCCTGGGTTCCGAAGAGGCCCTTGTGCGCCCTGCCAGGTGCCCTCCGTGCCCTCCGTGCCCTCCGTGCCCTCCGTGCCCTCCGTGCCCTCCGTGCCCTTTGCCAGGCTGGGAGTTGTTCGAATGAACCGTGGATTGGGACTGCTCCGAAAGCATGGTCCTCAGGGGCGTGTCTCGGAGTTCAACTCCACTATATGACTACAACATTATAGATGTCTATAAAAGTGTAAATATAAATAGAGAGAGAGAGAGAAGAGCCGGATCATACATGACATGTATATTGATCATATTCGCTGGTAGAAGTACGCATATATACTTATAGAAGCGTGCATGCGACCCTCTTCTCGTCTCACTTGCATGCCGTCGAATAATTCTGGACAGAGTGTAAAACATTCCTGTCTGACAAAGACAAAATACACCACAGACACACCACATGGTTTCCGTCCCCTGTTCTGCCGACCACGACAAAGAAACAAGGTCGGGGCACAACACTTCACACATCTAATCAATCAGATTCAAGACATGCACCAAATGCAGCTAGGGTCTGCAAGGGCGTCGTTTGCAAATGCGTCCGCTGTGGTGAATAGTGGGCATCTTCCAACTTCTCGGGGATTGGTGCTACCACAGGAGCAGGTGGTGGGGGAGGGGGCGGTGGCGGAAGTTGAAACTCCACTTCAGGCAGAGGTTGTGGATAGCCTCAAGCGCTGTGCAACTCGCAACTGCGGACCAAAAAAAAAACACAACTTTCGGACCGGTGGATGTGACATCCCTATTGTGCAGGTTTGTTCTCCGATACCAATGGCCTTGTGACTTACCTCTAGCCTGCCAGTGAAGCCTTGAGACTGTGCACACCCTTCATCTCTGCGTGACGAGATGGAAGAGGGGTCAGTTTACTTTTCCTTTCTTGCCGATCCAAATGAAACATCGCAATATATCCTGGCATCTCTCCATCCCCTGATGGGTTTTTCACGTCAAACCTCTTTTTTTCACTGTCAAACCTTTTGCCTTATCAATCTCCTTGATTCCACCTCTGTCCATCCGAGAAACTGAAGATCTGTGGACTGCGTGGCAGTGGATCCTCTTGAAATCGATCGGGGCGCGCCTGTGCCTCAGGGTTTTGCCTCAGCAGCACAAGTTCTACCAGGGATGAAGTAGATGAATCCAGCACCAGAAAAAGCTGCACAGAACAACGAAAAAGCTTCAACAATCTAGAAGATTGACCTCCAAGTCCAACAAACCAACAAACCAATAAAAACGAGCGTCTGATACTGCGGTATTTCTTCCACTGATCTGCGTCTTTCTTCTCGGGGCTTTGCATCTAGCACTGGCATATGCATCTCCCTCTGTTGCTGCACTTGTTGCATTGGCTGCACCTGTGGCTGGACTGGCTGCACTTGCTGCATTGGCTGCACCTGTGGCTGGACTGGCTGCACTTGCTGCATTGGCTGCACCTGTGGCTGGACTGGCTGCACTTGCTGCATTGGCTGCACCTGTGGCTGGCTGGCTGACTCTTGCTGCATTCGGCTGCACCGTGTGGCTGGCTGGCTGCACGTGCGTGCNACCTGTACGGCTACGGACTTAGGACGTGTCACTAGCTGCCATTTGGCCTGCACCTGTGGCTGGACTGGCTGCACTTGCTGCATTGGCTGCACCTGTGGCTGGACTGGCTGCACTTGCTGCATTGGCTGCACCTGTGGCTGGACTGGCTGCACTTGCTGCATTGGCTGCACCTGTGGCTGGACTGGCTGCACTTGCTGCATTGGCTGCACCTGTGGCTGGACTTGTTGTTGAAACTCCACAGGCTTCTGCCCAACGGGTGTGTGGTGGACCGGTGCCTGGTGCCCTTCTAGTGGTGTGTGGGCTACCTGTGCTGGTTGCATCTGCTGCATCTGCTGCATGTGCTGGATCTGCTGGATCTGGGGTTGGAGCTGCGACTGTGGCTGCACTGGTGGTGTCTGCTGTCGCATCACCTGTTGCGTTGCCATATGTGCAACGGCAACGGTGCCCTGCGACGCTTCTGAGCAAACCTGAGCAGGAGTGTGGACATCATGTGACGCTTCCGCAACATGAGGCATCGCCTTATCCCTAATCACTCACACCAGCCTGAGTGGCCGAACGGCCATCCTGTCACAATCCAATCTCAGCTCCCTTTCCCACTGCCAAGTAGCAGAAGCTCGTTGCTGACCTTGCCACAAGCGTTCCTCCAACTCAAGCTCTCCTCAGCAGGCTGTGAGGTCTGCACCCTTATGGTGCCTCTACATCCTGTCACATCACCCGCACCTGCAGGACCTGCATTGCACTGCCACAAGCTATTTGCAACCAAAAGTCCGGTACTATATGGGGCCAGAGATGCACCATCATGTGATGGCAGCGGAATGGTGGGAGCACTCTGAATGCTCGACCTGGAGAGTTCTCTTAATGACTCTGGGTCTCCCGTCCTTTGTCAATCTCATCCGGAGCTGTATCAAACTTAAAACCCTGTCAAACGATTGAAGTACAGGTCACACGAATCAGGCAACACTTGGCGAATGCAAATACAGCATCACTTGGATCGATTGCCTGAATTGGAAGGTTCAGCCCAGACTTGGTTGTTTTGCCCCAAAACCAACTTGGAATTCCGCTAATGAATTGCCAAGACACTTCTGAGCACGACGAACTACTGCGGACGAGTCCTCTGCGACAAGCTTTAACAAAGGAGAGGCACAAGGTGGGGCATGCCATAGCTGCTAGACTGGAGACCGTAGAGTGAATCACGTTGACGATTTCAAAAAAAAACATCAAATATTCAGTTTAAGAAATGGTGAAAATCATCGTCATCATGTATATACATTGGGCAGACCCCCCATGTAGGAACAGTGAATAATATTGCTTACTGGGGATCTTCCACTGAGTAGTGTGCAGCTGCTCACTGCTACTGGGATATGAGAGATCACCCTATAATGCAAAGCCGAAGATAAACCAAAAATTTCAAGTTCAAGCAAGCGTCTTTTGTCACTTTTGTCATCTTGTTTTTTTTGAGAGGCTTATATATCCTTCTTGAACTCATTTACGACAATCAACGGTTTTTTACGAATCTCAGCCCCAGGTGTCTTTTCAAAGTCAAGCCTAATCTATCCATGACTTGGGGATTTCATCAAAGTGCGTATTGACCTGTGGCCACTGCATACTTCAAACATAGCCAACCAAAATTTGCAAGAAATCGAACCCAAGTCTGAGCGACGTGACATCTTTTTTCTCAAATGAGTTTTGACAGACCGCTGAGATACCCCATCGGAAGGATTAAAGATATGATTTGATTTGTAACGCACCCAGGTTAATGCATACTTCGGCTGTAACCAGAAGAAATCCCCACAGTGTGTAGTAGCAAACAACACATCTTCAAAGGGAATCTGACCAGCCTCCAGCACAGGTGCTGTGCGTACTTCTTCCGGCACAAAGTTTGCACGGGTCCTCAGGAGCAAAAGGTGAAAGATCCTTGATGAAATCCTCCTGTGGCCTGCAGTTGCTGTCATCATCTCAATTCCAGTGACTCTTGACCAGGCCAGGTGACATCGGGGAGTTCTCCAAGGACACCGGATGCCGCATCTCGCCTTTCACAAGTCACGCTGTCAGACTTTTAAACCCAATGAATACTCACCTTACCATGTCTTCAGAAAATTCATGCCCAAGGACTAAGGAGCGATCACATTCCCTTCTACATGATCCGAGTTGCTCTGCTGAGGTACTTGTTGAACCTGCTGCAACTGCTGCAGTGACTGGGTTTGCACAGGTGTTGGCTGCAGCATCTGCTGTTGCTGTTGCTGCAACTGCTGTTGCTGCTGTTGCTGCAACTGCTGTTGCTGCTGTTGCTGCAACTGCTGTTGCTGCTGTTGCTGCAACTGCTGCTGCACCAATTGCTGTTGTATTTGCATCTGCTGCTGGGTTGTCAATCCTTGAGCTCTCTCAGAAAGATTTGGAACTCCTGCATTTTACATCTACCAGCACTCACAGCGCACGATGCTCACATGCCTTTCCATAAACAAGCCCTCAGCTTGAGAACTCAAGTCATGAGCTCCGATTTCAACCTCTACTCAACTCAGACAGCTCAAGACTTACCCATCTCCTGGCAACGACATCTGCGTCAGCTGCGCCCGGGAGGACATCCTTGAACCCATCACCTGGCGCGTCGTCTGTTGTGGCGAAGGTGCCAAGGAGGAAGCCCTGGATGAGGAACGTGAGCGATTTCGAATCTGCCTCAGGTGACAAAACATCGCCCTGGAGCATTTTGAAAAGCAGTGGAGCAAGTTGGACATCTTGGGGCGATGGGAGCAATTGCTCAAAATAGTTGGACCCGGTCTTTTGTAGACGGTGCAGGCCAATTTAGCAAAGCCTTCCTGTGTAGACCACATTTCAATCCAAAGACTCCTAACAAGCAACTTGCCCCCCTTGCATGCTCAACCCGAGAAGAGAGGGTGCCGCATCCAAGACGCATAGCGAGCCGTTGAGTGAGCTCTTCCTGCCTGTCCAAAGATCACGGACTGGGAGGTGGGTGTGCCAAATATACAGTGAAAGCCATACCGGCCATACTGTGGACTATGGGTAGCTAGCAGCTAGCCAGTTGGACCTAGCTGCTAGCTCAAACATGGGGTGAACACGCAGAAAAGGTGCTGCCTTACATACTTGCAAGAGCAACATCCACACTCTCTCTCTCTCTCTCTCTCTCTCTCTCTGCTGGGCATGTAACATCGGGTTGCCTGGCTTCTTCCTCTTCAAGAGCAGAATTGCCAGAGTCCTTGGAGTTTCTTGGCAAAGGCAGGAAAAACGCTGCCATCGTGTCAAAATATTTCCATCGAACAGCTGAACTCCAGGCCTTCGTAGAGCTGCGTGGTTTCCTCGCAAAAAGGGGGCGCCCAGTGATCCCCCCAAATGGTAATGGACACTGCAGTTGGTCAGAGCTATGTGATCATTTATGCTATAGAGATGGGGTCAAGTCATGCTAATAACTAATGGGAGTTTACTATCGTATGCTAGCCAAAAATGGAACAGTCCATTAAAAAAATCAGCCAAAAGTTACTGTAAAGGATGCTTTGGGTACCCTCCCTGATTGATCTTAGGGCAACATCATTTTGCAGAGAGCGGTCGATCAAATATCACGTGCCCAAGCTTTTGATACACCAATGTGAACTTCGAACCCTCGAGACAATTCAACTGACTCCAGAGATGGAAAAAGCTGCCAAACGCGGTGGCCAAACCACCCCCTTCTGCGGTCCTTGTCTCGTCGCTGAAACGCAAACGTTTCGACTCAGCAGACTCAGGCGACAGCATCCTGACGGGATAATCCATGACGATAACTTGAGAAGTCTGTCGCTTACCACACTCAAAAGGGGACAAGAACCAGGCAATGATGGACCGCTGTCCTCAATTTACTCAACTCATCCTGATCCATGGATCTCTTGGACTCCGGGGACAAGGGACGAAATTTCTCCAACTCCTGGAACTGTCGTCGACCGTCTTTTTGTGGAAGGTTTCTGTGTGATGCAGGAAGAAACAATAAAGTTGAAGAACAGATCGCGTTTCAAAGACGATGCCAAAACATATGACGCTTCAAACTTCAAAGTATGAATCGAAGTCTTTTCAGGGCGGAGGTGGGTTTCAATTGTGGGGAAGTCCACCAAAAACATCAGAGCCCACCAGAATCACGTACAATAGATTACAATAGAGGATTTGTAGCAGCGGAGTGCTTTTGCGTAAGGTTTCAACTCTTGAGATGGTGAAGAACAACAAAAAGACTGAAATCCCTTCAAAAGGCAGTTGCTCATGTGGACTCATGAACCACTTGAAGATTGCCAGGCCTTCTCCGCCGAGGACTCGAGATCCCGGTGCGTGGCAGCTGGTGACAGCGGCCGGAAACGTTCCAGCTCGTCGTCCTGTTGGTTCCGCATTTTGGATACCCCTCAAATTTCGCAGCGTCGCTTTTTGTAGGGGATCAAAACCAAATGTGTAACATGGGAACCGAAAGCAGGAAAGAAAACAAGTCTAGTTCCGATTAAGATCTGGCATAATGCTAAAATTGAGATCTCCAAAAATGCTACAAGTATTTGTCCTGTTGCCGCTGGCTCGACTGTGGTGATAAGGGCCGAAACTTGTCCAGCTCTCTTTCGTAAGGACTCCTGCGCTGAGCCGACAGTTCACTTGCCTGCAATGTCTTCAGTGCATTATTGGAAATGAGAGAAGGGAGAAGAATGCAGGTTGGCTTCCGCCCTTGATTTGCATTTTGGACGGTCCCTGATCTGTAAAATCCAACCTCTTGTTGATGCCAAATCACCTCCCGCAAGCCCAGAAAGCCCAAAAAGCTCCTGGAAGCATCCTGCGATGCCTCCACCGGTGACATCGAACACAAGGGGTTTGTTGACCCAGTGTAACGATGTAAGCAACATAGCTTAGGCTTATGGCCAGGAACAGAAATCAGCTCAAAAGAATTGCCTCCTCCACCTTCCTCCTTTCTTCCTCCATTCTTCCTCCATTCTGGTGAATCAAATCTGCCACACATTTTATACCTCTGGCAATGCCCCACCCCCAAAACTTCGAACTCCGCCTGCGGATTCAACGGCCGGAATTCCTCGCTCATGCACGCGCTGAGGCGATGTCCTGGCGAATCTTCACCTGCAATCCAAAAATCTGGAGCAAATCCTGGATGCAGAAGGAAAATAAGCAAACAAAAATAGATCGTATACATATGCCATATGCTCACTGTGCTGCTGTCAGAGCCCAGCTGCTTTTCTCTCGGGCAGCTTTCTCTCTCCTTGTTCCTAGATGCCCACCTCCTTCACCCCTAGCACACTACATGCTTCATCAAATCCCGCAGCAAGCATGCCTCGATGAGGGAGATCTGGAATAGTCCTGAATGCCAACAAAATTCCGACAGCTCAACTCCGGGTTTCAAGCTTGGGAGGCATCTCCAAAGTGCAGAGAACTCAAGGGCCAACTTGGGGTGGAGAGCTGCTGTAAGACAAAAACACTAACTTCAAGGTTCAGCAGGGATGCAGAGGTTACTCCAACCAACTCATTAATTTGAGCGCCGCTATGACGCTATGATTGCATGTATCTTATCTCTCGATATACGGCATGTATCTTATCTCTCGATATACGATCTATGCACCTATCCACCTACAGCAGCACGTTCCGTTTCTACATGTCTATCCGTCGGTCTTGGAGAACAATATGTGAGGTGACCAAGCGGGGCTCCAAGACTCGTGACTTGTTTCACACCTGATAGGCCTTTTCAACCTGTGTTACAGTGTTGCAAGATGGTTTCTTGTCAAACTTGTTTTGCTTTGTGTGACATGTTTCTGTCAAATCTTGAACTAACTGTGCTGGAGCTGGGTCGCCCCCACAGGCGGTGTCTCACCGTGCTGGGTGAGGGAGAAAGCTCCACGTCCATGGCCACCGGTGAACGACGAGGTGAGGAGCTATGTCGCTGCAGGTCCATCAACACCTGAAGTTGTAAGAATCTAAGCATTACAACATTGCAACATCGGCACCCACATGGCTCAAACACAAAAACAGCTTCCAAAGATCTCACAAGCCTCAAATCTGATTCTAGGAACAGTGGACTACATCTTCATGACAGGTTTGCAGGTTTTAGACCAGCTTGGATTTAGAGGATCTAACCAAGATAGGAGGGACAGCTGACGCCAAACCCAAACGGCCTGCGAATGCATTGGTGAACTATGTCCAGACGCCGTGGGCTGGTATCCCCTTGCGGGAGCACCTTGCGACAGTGACAAGACATGGGTTGGCATGGGTTCATCGCCGCTGTCTCCCGTTCTGGGACTGTTCAAGTGCGAATGCCGGCTCACTTTTGAGGTCTGTGGGATATATGAGTAATTCTGCAAATAGTCAGGGTTGCCGAAGAGAAGATGGTCACAAATGGTCAAAGGCCAAAAGGATGTGGCTGCATTTGTCTGAATGGTCTGCATTGGTTTCTGCTTTCTATTGGTTTTGTTGGATTGCAGCCCAGCCACGTTCTGAGATCTTGGAAGATGATGCAGCAAGTTCCTGGTTGCAGGGGCATGCGTCTTCAGGCAAGTCAAATTCACAGCTTGCATTGAAATGTTGAACCATTCAGTCGCAAAGTGATATGTGATCCCCACTTCTATATCTCAATTCATCCACCACCTGTGCCTTGCCCTCATGTTAAACATGGACAAGCTGCACTACCCATCATCCGTTCCGGCGTCACGGGTGTGTTTGGAGAAGAACGGTGCTGCACGCTATGTCCTCAGGTCTCAAAACTGAAGCGGGACAAACCATCCTTTTCTCATTTGCATCTCAAACCTTAAGATCATGTCCAATTGCAAACCATACTTTCGCCGGAATCACTGAAACTGGACGTGAAGCTGACCTTTTGTCATCAACAGTTCATTGACATTTTGGCTTGAACGTTCCGTTCAAAGCCAGTGACTTTTTTGAAACACTCTCAACATGCTTGAGATCAAGCATCTGGGTGAAAGGGAGCTCGAGTGCCTCACAAGCAACCATGTTCAGGGTGATGAACTTCACAAATTGAATGCATGCCACATATGCCACCCAAAGTTATCCCAGCGCTCCTCGGCGATGCGGCCACAAAATCCGAGCGCATGGACATGCTCGCATCCAGAGGCGTAGCCTGGATATGGGCCACGCTGTTAGTTGGCCAAGCGGTCAAACTGGAGTTTCAGGGGTCTATCCCTCTGTCCTTTCCCAGATTGTCCCAGCTAGCAGCTAGCTATAAACACAATCCACCATCAGCGATTGCAAGTCAAAACATGAATCATGAATCATTCCGCCTTGGAGGGAGGTGTTGCAGTGATCATTGAGGCATAGGGTGAAGGCCTTGATGTCCGCAAAACTCGTAACTGGGAACCAAACTTGCTAAAAGATCACTCCCAACAAGGTGTGTCCTCTCGCAAACATTGGAAGTGTGAAGCACTATGAATGTGATTCTGCTGGTCTTGCTGGCCAACTGGATCCAATGCCAGCAAAAACGAACAACAAGTCAACAAGCACATTGCTTTCCCAAGATCCAAGTTGCTCTGCCAAATTTCGAGGGGATGTTCCGTGCTGGCCTTGGAAAGATGCTTCGATCAAGCAAGAAGGAGAGTTGCATCACATTTCCTAAGCCCAGTATATGGGTTCCACCCAAGCCAATCCAAGAAGGTTCTTAGGGTTTTAGGGACCAGGACTTCATGAGGGTCTTTGAACGTTTAGGGTTCTTACAGCTTTTGAAGTTTCTGAGATTCAGAGCTCGTAGGGTTTTTACCTGACACTTAGGGCGTTTGGAGCTTGAAGGTTTGAGAGTGTTTAGGGCGTCTGCGTTTTCTAGAGTCTCTGGGGCCTTTAGCTTTTATGGGTGCGGACTTGTTTTGGGATTTTTTTTCTTTTTTTGGGGGCATTTTTTTCTTTTTGGTCTGTGGGCTTTGTGCCTGCTTTCTTTCCAGCTCACGTGGTGTGGTTGGGTGGTGTTTTTGTGGTGGTGTGGTGGTGTTTTTGTGTTGGTGTGGTGGTGTTTTTGTGGTGGTGTT
>DF243257.1:0-15838 GCA_000507305.1 Breviolum minutum Mf 1.05b.01 | reverse complement strand
AAAAAAAAAAATACCCCAAAAAAATAACCTCCCCTTAGCTTTTGGTGTCTTTGGGGGTTTGGGAGGTTCTTAAGGTGCTTCGAGGATTTTCTTGGTTCCCGTGTCAGCCCATATCGCTGAGATGGTTGCTTGCCCTCAACCATGCGTAGGATCAATCCGTATTCTTGCAAAAGTGCCCAAATTACATGGGAGCCACGTTATGAAGATCTACCTTGATATTGAATGGAGTGCTTGAAAGTTCACATGCTTCCACTCAAAGTAGGCCTCCCTACGGGCTGAAAGCAAAGCTTCAGAATGCATGGGCGACTTGGTCATAGCACCTCTGGCCATCCACCCTAAAACAGCCCATTGTCAAGATATCATGGATACTATTCGTGAACTTGCACTGGATATGGCATTGGCAATAGTACGCCTGGCTCATTCTTCTGACCCACTTTCTCTCACCAAGAAGCACCCAGCACTAGAGCATGGCATCACTTCGAGGACTGAAATCGATGGGGTTCAAGATGGTTGCTGAGTTCCCCGTATACGATTAGTTTCACCCTTCATTTCATATGCACATGGACCGACTGGTTGACGACTCAAGTTGGCTGCTCAGCGAGCCTGCAGATCCATACACCTGCAGTTTGAAACAAGGCATGGCCCCCCACAAGCAAAAGATATCAAAAAGGTGTCCTTCTTTCAACCTCAAAGGGAATGTATGTAAACCAAAACCCTGGCTGGCCATTTTCCATGGATGCTTGACTGGTCTAAACTGGAGGGTGAAATCGTGTGTTCACTGAATCCCTGAACATACATATATTGCCAAGCCGCTACTGGCCATCCTCTAAGACATGTTACCAAATACCAAAAGCGTTCCTAAACGCAACCAAGGGAGATCCCACTTTATCACACATCCAGACTGGATCATCCAGATGTATTTTTGGAATTGGAAAACTGAAGTGCGGAGCCCCTGAAAACCAAATAGCTCCATAAGAAAATGGAATGCCTCACAAAGATTTCAGATTCCCAGAACCTCCAAAACTTGCCAGGGCACATTTTCCCTTGGCTCCAAGGAAAAGTCCACAGAAGGGCGAGGAGAAGGGGAGCGTGAGTGCCCACCCCGGCCCAACAAGGCCTGCACATGGCCAAAAGTGAAAGGTAACAACGGATGAATCTTATTATTCCCATATCGGAAAATTTGCTGGAGGCGGGCCTCATGCTAGGTTTGAAGAGAAAAAAACGCTCGAAAACCACGCAACTCCCCAAACAATCTAAGCCATTATACATATCGTACAACAATTGCAAAGCAATGTCATCTCCTGAGTAGAAATTCCAGGAAACCCCTGTCTGCCAATAGGGGGCGCCAGAGTCAGAGTTGTAAGTTGCTACTAAACCGGGACCCCTCCAACTTAGCAACTTGGTAGTTTATTATGTAACATGCGAGTTGGTTTCAGGAATGGAATCCTTACAATTACAACGATGTCACAACAGGACCTCTCCCTGCAGGAATTCCCCACATGTTGCGTTGCATGCCTGAGAGTGGAGGGGTGATGCCTCTATCTGACTTCGAGGCGATCTCCTGGAATCATCGCATGAAAAAAAATCAGGGACACCACAAATCAAAAAAAATTACTGCTTGATTGGAATGACCGTTCCCCTTGCAACAAAATGTTGTTTCAAAGTTGGTATTGGATTCAATTCTGGACACCTCTTTTGATGCTGCAGCCAAGTATCCACGCATCCGGGTCCAGCGCGCTAGGTTTATGCCGCAAAGGCAACGCCAGTCCTTCACAGGGATTTGGAAGTGAAGGAATGGCGCTTTTAAAGGGGTCTCCACACCACAATGGGGAAAAAAATCGCACTCCCAAAACGTGGCGGTAGGTTTGAAGTGACTTGGCACGATCAAACCAAAATTGTGATCGCCATCAACATTGTTTTTCAATCCCCAAAGTTTCCTGCCCCGCACAATTTCTCCATCCTTCCATAATTTCATGGGCCCTTTATGGTTTCACTGTCCTGTGGCCATGATGTAAGCACTTTCGCCGCGCCAGTTGGTATTAGGGTCGGCCCCAAAAAAATGTTTGAAACGTAAAAGTGAGAACACTTGCCGATTGATGTGCCTCAATTTATGATTTGCGTCGGCTTGCGTGTTTGACATTTGTTGGATTGAAGATTTCTATACTATATTTAGTGACCCCCCATCAAATTTGAAGCCCCTTGAGCTGGAATGACATCCGAAAAACAATCATCAAAATCGGTGCAAATTCCATGTGTTGGCACCCATAGTTTCGACAACGCGAAAGTCGTATGAAACACGAGCATGATAACAATTCACTGGGACCTGCAAATGTACAGTGGAGATGCCTTTTCTTGATTGAAACTTGTGGATAGCTGTCAGGCGCTCGCCCCCACGCTACCATGATTCCGGATGCTATGAATTTGACCCAGTTCCAGGAAATTGTTTTAAGTGTTCCATTTTTTTCTTCACTTCCCCGAATTCCAGCACAATGTTTTTGAATACTGTAACATTCCAAGAGTCGTCATCACGCGGTGAATGGACTTGCACATTAAAATATCTCTCTCGTTGGTTCTTCCTGCTGAAAAGGTGAAGCATGAAAAGGCAAAAGTTGGCCAAGCCGCTATCACCCCGTTCCCAGGTTTTGTTCGGGTGCTTTCAACCAAAAACGCGCAAGCCAAACCAATTCACATTTGAGGGCAATTTTTTGTGAAGTGTTTTTGTCGCAATTCCACCAGCCTAAAAAGAACAAAACATTTTCTCAAAGGTTGCGGATATGGTTTACAAAATATGTTTATTTCCATCCATCCATCCATCCCTACATCCGTACATCCGTACATCCATACATCCATACCTCCATACATCCATACATCCATCCACATCCATCCACATCCATCCACATCCATCCACATCCATCCACATCCATCCACATCCACGCACATCCATCCACATCCATCCACATCCATCCACGTCCATCCACATCCATCCACATCCATCCACATCCATCCACATCCATCCACATCCACATCCATCCCATCCATCCTTCCATCCATCCATCCATCCATCCATCCATCTATCCATCCATCCGCATACATACATACATACATACCTATCTACCTACCTACCAACCTACCTACCTACCTACCCACCGACCTACCTACCTACGTACCTACCTACGTGCCAGCAAGTTGGGTAGTTGACAAATCCTGAGGCTCAAAAATTTTTGACCGTGTGCATTGGCTGTCATTTTGGCGTGCTTTGTCCCAACCAAGCATCCCTGACCCCTTGATTAGTTTTGCAAATTTTGTACAAAAAATCAAACAAAGCAAATTTCCCGAATCAACTAAGGAACCAAATTTTGTGACAATAAGCGGGTCGTGAGACAAAGGTTGTATTAAATGCTCGACTATGTTGTCCCGTATTGGAAATGGTTTTGGGCACGTGGCGTCGCAAAGGCCAGACTTGGACTCCACTTTGGCGATGGCTATCCTGGTCTTGCTGATGATATTTTGATTTGTGCTCCCACATACATTGATGCCGGCCTCCTTTTGGATGAATTTGTGATTTTTTTAGCCCAGGTTGGCACCACTTTGAACGATGACAACACCCAGCTGATGATTGCCATCATTCCATTCAACCCCGGCTGGTTTCGAAATCTACATTTTCGGCCTAAAATCGAGAGATGTCATGAGTCATGTTGAATATTCCCACGGCGACGGAACAACGACAGAATGTTGATCATCATCTGCCAAGCTGCATCGCAAGCATTCCATTGTCACCGGGCAACGTTTTTTTCCGTCGCCCGTTCAAATCATCTCCTGATCTCACCTTTTGCGCGGTCGGCCTGTGTTTCTGGATGGTGTGGACACGAAGTTGCGCAATCAATCATTCAAAAGGTATCGAAGCAATGGCTGTAGCCTCAAAAAAATTGATTTGAAACAATTTTAGCCGCCAAGCAGTATTCGTTTACAGAAAATCGATTGTTCCAAAACGAAATCTTCACGAGATGTGGAAAAAATCATGACGTCGTCAACATATCATAAGGTCGTAAATTTATCCCTCCGTGACTTCAGGCCTGCACTTGCACCCCTCCGTTTTATAGATATAAATCCTGGGGGTACAGGTCGCCCCTCCAAAGCAACCTCTATAGAATGGGGTTGCACTGGTTTTTTTTGACACCATTTTCTCTATAGAATGGTGGGGCATGAGTGCACTTTGGACGACTGTTTTTTTTTATACGCCTCTATAGAATATTGGGGTGCAGGTTTCGTATCTGTGACCCATAACCAGGATGAAACATACTTTCCTGACTTGGGGCACGGGGGGGCGTGCACAGCATTCTCTAGAGGCTGTTTAGGGGACATTTTCGAGGGAACCCGTACTTCCATGTTTGATGGAATTACGAAAGTTTTTGCTTTAGAAATTCTCCGCACAAAAACACCTTGAGTTTCCAGGTCAATTTTGTTTTCCCCCACTTTCCCTCTATGAAATAACATTGGCTCAAAACCTTGCCCCAGCCTCCCATCTTCTACCCAATGAAACATAATGAGGCAGGACAGCACCGACATTTAGAAAGGCTATCAAAATCTATATTCAACGCAAAAAAGTGGATTCTCTATTAAATGATTTTTGCTTACAGACCTTCACATCTTCATACATTTTCTGTAAAATGGTGTGGCCAAGTCTTTTCTATAGAATGCCTAGTAACATAGACTTAGACACTCTCTATAAAACGCCGACCAACGGGTCGAAAAAAAAAAAATTATAGAGGACAGGTTCTGGAATCCAAGAAATCGCCCAAAAATTGTTTAAAAAAAATGTTTTCTCTGAGACACCTGTACCACCATTCTATAAAGGAAATCGGCAGAGGGATGTAAATTTTATGTCCTGTCCCGGCGTCAAGCGTTTATTTGTCAAATTCAACTTCCATTTCCGACTTGCACGTCCCAACACGGCATCAATAGAAGCGGTTTTCTGACATCTCCTTGTGGTACACCACGTTGGCTGGACAATTTTTGGCACTGCGCCAGTTTGGTTGTGGTACATTGCCATCAACAAGTTCGAATAACCGTCTTGGACACATTGCGCAGTCGAAGCCGCAAACAATGTTTGTCATTGTTCATGTGGAAGTTTGTCAAGATTTTGCCGCAAGTCCACGATAGCAAACCAAATCCGGGGTTGCCATTCCAAAGCTTTGCCAATACGTGTTTCCAACACGTTAAAGGCATTGCGGACACCTGTTTCCACCCCCGAACCAAGTTGGCCCACTGACTGTTGGTAATCCAATTGGCCACGTAACCATAAATGCACTAGCGACGAAAGCATTGTGTAAGCATCCAAATAGGTCCCAAATACTTAGTTTTTGACTCATTTCCTTCTGGTGGCAACATGAAGAAATGTGTTGTTGTTTTTTTTCTCCCCCCGCTCCTTTTTAGCCGCAGAAGGTCCATTAACGCAGGGTTGTTGTACTAGGCAGCCTCCAGGCACGGACTGTTTTTTTTTTCTGGCCAGTCTCCAAATGACGTTGTGAGACGATCATTGAATAAATCCAACAACACGCTTTGGCCCCCACGCTTGGACCATTGAACATATCAGCCAAAACCAATCATTGGCTCCACATCGCCTCTTTTTCATTTTCAGCACAGGCACTCAAGCTCACCCACGCAGGAGTCACCAACATTGTGCCTTTCATTTGGTTCTTCCTCCGCGCCTTTTTCCCACATAATGTTTGTAGTGGATGACCGTTTTACTAGGCAGCCTCCAGGCAAGGCCATTTCTATGCCGGCAGCT
Source organism: Breviolum minutum Mf 1.05b.01 (assembly GCA_000507305.1). Taxonomy (NCBI): domain Eukaryota; class Dinophyceae; order Suessiales; family Symbiodiniaceae; genus Breviolum; species Breviolum minutum. Next base: position 10,050 of record DF243257.1, on the reverse strand, counting down.
CCGGATGTTCGTCAATGACTAACCCAAATCCAAGTTTCAGCTCCTTACGGGCGGGCTGGGAGACGGCTGGTGGGCGGCGGTTTGCGGGCTGACAGAAAGCTGGCTGACGGAGTAGGTGTCTCCATCGGTACTGATGGTGAGACTGGCCACGAATGCATGCTGGGCCGCACGTACTTGACCAGCGTCAGTGGAGGATGCTTGGAACTGCTCCGGCTTTTGTGTTGGCCAAGGGCGGAGGAAGGTTGTTGCTTCCGGGCTCCACCAACCCCCCTGTCTCGATGGCGGGGACCACGAGTCTGCACCGTCTGGAACGGAGAAGTTTTAGGTATGTGCGCTCTTTGGGTTTGCGTGCGTCCTGGACTGCTGCTCCTGCGTGTTGGCCGGAGCGTTTTCGGGGTTGGCTGGAAGTCAGTGTCGAACGCGACCTGCGACCGCGACCTGCGCTCCCCCCGACAATGGAAATCCATTGGCAAAAATTTTGGTCCTTCTGGCTTCACGTTGGTTGATGTGGTCCAATTTGAACGCGCTGACTATTCCATATACGATGTTCCAACTTCTATGTGGTCTTTCCAACCCGCATATGTCCCGCAAATTTTCCGCCAATTTCTGTGATGTCGCTTGTTCTGTCGTGTCGGATTTTTAATGTGGTTTGGCCGGATCATGGTGTAGCGCATCCACACGGTTGAGCGAGTGAAAAAAAAATTGTTAAACCCTTTCCTGTTCCTGAAATATTTTTTCCCGCAAGCGCTTCCGAATATATTCCGTTTTTGTTTTGCCAACTCCATTTTTTGCTGTCAGCATTGGTCCCCCTTCATTTGCTGCAATACTTGGTGCAAATTCTGTCACAAGTAAGCTTCCATATTTTGTAGAGTTGATGGTTCCTGCTTTTCCACTGTTAAAAATTGAATGGTGCACATTTAATGTTCCAAGTTCCTCCATTGTTTCTGTTTTATAGTGTTGCTTTGTATGCTTCGGCAAGTTTAACAAACAGTCAATTTTTAGCATTCGATCATGGTGGGCATCTTCGCTTGTAATTTTCAAATCGCTACATCCGTTATCCAATCGTCTCGAATATTAACGGTCGGCAATCTTCTGTTTATAGAAATCACCATCCAAACCAATGATGCGGCATTGTCTCCGAGCATCATCCGGGACCCGTGTGCCGTGATCATAAAAAATTATAGGCCGAAAATACCATGTGAGTTGTGTTTGGGTTGCAACAAATGTGCCACTCGGGCCTCCGTCCTCATGTCAAGAAGACGTATCCTGCTAAAAAGTGCCTGCGCACATTTCATCTTGCGAACATGTTTGCGATTGACGAGCACGGGCCTGGTTTCTACAACAAAAATGCAACCAGCAAATCGGCCTTCACTTAGCAATGTTCCCTTCAATGTGTGCTCAATGTACGCTGCAGAGATGTTCGTGGGCCCCAGTCAACCATTGCCAGGATCCATGCGCGCGACGGAACAACATTTTCAGTGGGAGTCGAAGCTTGAATCCTACTGCAAGTAAAAAGGCGTGGGGCGGTGGATGGAGGCCTCCCCGAATCGAGACGCTTGGGATCAACATTGCAAATTTTTCATCGAATTTTGCTGTAAGTAGAACAACGAGATTGTATTTTGCACCAAAAACCATGTGGACTAGATGCATTTCGCGCCTGCGCCCCGGCAGGGCTCGCCAATTTGGCGTGCAGGCCTGACCTGACCTGACCTGACCTGACCCGACCAATGCGCGCGATGGAACCTGGGTGGAATTTATCGGAACTGCATGCTTCAATTCAGCAGCTGCCAAAAAAAGAATGTGAAACAGCACTTGGTTTGATAGTGAAGTTGCCACAAAAATACGCTTGAAAGGTGCTTGCACATTTCATTCCCTTGCCGCACGGCGGCATTGTTCAGACGTTGTTGAAAAAGTCGTGGCCAGTGGCCATTACAACCCGCGGACGTCAGACCAATTGCGACCATTAATTTATTACAAACAACATCTACACATTTGTTTGAGTTCGCCGAACCAAAAAAAAAAATTGAAAGCAACACAACCGGCAAAACAGCATGGTTTCCGGCCAAGGCAACGACTGTAACGATACCTCGTAACAGCTGATCTAATGTTCGATAAATACACCTAACACGAGAAGTTTTGTTTTTGTGGGTAATTACCTTGGATTTGTCTGAGTGNACTTACAAAACTGCTGGCATTGATGAATGATTTACTTTTGTCAGGTGAGTTGCCTCCAACTTGGCAAAAGACGGTGTTTCAAATGTTGCCAAAGACAGCAAAAGCCATGGTCACATCGGATTATCGGCCCATTGCAAATATTCGTGTCCTATATAAGTTGTTTACATACCTTGTGCTTGGCCGCATCGAAAATACTTTGGATTGTGCCCAACCCGAGGAGCAACATGGATTTCGCAAAAATCGACGTATTGAAGAACATTTGGTGACAGCAAATTATGTGTTTGACAAAACTATGTTAGTGGGTACGCCCCTTTGGCTTATCAGTTTGGACCTCTCAAAAGCTTTTGACCGGGTTGATTGGCAAGCCTTGTGGACAGCATTGGAAACACACGGCGTTTCGCAACACTTGGTCTGGATTTTACAATTGCTTTATGACAATCAACGTGGACAAGTACTGACAGACAGTGGAGAGAGCCGTGAATTCGACATTCGCCGTGGAGTGAGACAAGGATGCGTGCTGAGCCCTAGGTTATTTTGTTCGGTGTTGGAATGGGCACTCAGTAAGTGGAGGATGCGTGTGAGAACGGAAGGGATCGATTTAGAAGATGGGGGCCAGCCTTTGCTTGATCTGAGATTTGCGGACGACATTTTGGTCTTTGCTACATCATCGCAACAGGCAGCATACTTGCTTGATGAACTTGTGGTTGCATTGGCAGACGTCGGTTTGATTTTGAACCAAGACAAAACGAAGTTAATAACGACACAAGCTCAACCACCAACAACAATTACGACTCCCGGAGGACTAACCGTGGCTGTGGTTGACCAAGATGGGTGCCACAAATGGCTTGGATGCATTTTATCTGGGAACAACAGGGGCAGTCACAGACTTGATCTTGAATACCATTTACAGGCTGCATCCAAAACATTTTTTGCAAACAGAAATATTCTTTGCAACAAGTCTGTGTCCTTGGTGAAACGCTTACAATTTTTTGACAAAATTGTGACTCCTGTTGCATGTTTCGCTGCTGGCCACAGAAAAATTTACAAAACAGATCTGGAAACGATGGACGTTCATTTTCGCCGGTTGCTTCGATCTGTCGTCGGCCCCCCCAGCCAAACAAACTGGCTGAACCCATGGCACGAAATTTTACATGACTGGAATGCTCGGGTAGCAAGATATGTTCAGGAAACTGGCGTTTTGACGTGGTCGCGACGAAGCTTACAACAATATTGGCACTTATGTTCCTACATTGCTGGTTTACCTGATGTTCGATGGGTATCAAGAACTGTGGCTTGGAGACCCCGGAATATTTCAAAACGCGGGGCGCCATTCCGGATGTGGCATTCCGCCGCAGAAACTTTCTGCCGTTGGAAAGGCATAGCAAATTGGCAAGCAGCTGCTATGAATACACAAGACTGGTACAAACATACATGTGATTTTTGTTCCTTCATCTTCCAGAGCTGAGGCGGGCTATGTTAGATTCCAGCTGTGCAAATGCCTGTGCCTTAAATGGGCTACCAGGGCCAATGCGCCACTGGTTTACAGGTTTCACTCACTCACTTTGTCTGAGTGTGAGTCTGAGTCCGAGGTTCGCATGCCGAAAAGGCAGCCCACTTTAGGGCGCGAACCAGGACAAAAAGTGAGAAGATATTAACAACCTGTGAAACGAATTGGACTATTGTGTACAAAATTGGATGAAATTGTCCGCCTCCATCATCCACCGGTCAGCATCTGCAGCCACCTCCGTCCAATCACGCTAATGCTTCACGGGAGAAAAGTGTTCAAATTTGGTCGCCCAATTCATTGCTGGACGTCCCAAAGGTCCTCTTCCAGAAGGTTGCCAATGTAGCATCCGGCGTGCCCAACGTTCGTGAGGGAGATTCATGATACGGCAGGCACATTTCCAATGTTCAGAAGCGCAAGTTTCTGCCCATGTTTTCATGTGATATGTTCCCACGATTTTTCGCACACGTTGATTCCAGATATGCAAAATTTCGTACCACGGATGCTCCTTGGATTTGTCGAAGGTATTATGCGAGAAAGAGCCGAGGTCGGAAATATGGGATTCAATTTAATGGTCAAAAGCCCTACCTTCTTTGATTTACCTACTGCTGACGATCTAGTGTGCAAACTGGTACTCTCTTAGCCGTGGTGGCTAGGCAAGTGGATCGCTTAGGTTTGTTTGTGAATCTGGAGCGAAAATAGGTCATTACGAATCGAACTCAACCTCCCCAAACCATTATGACCACAGCTGCTGTGGGGTTTTGCCCTGTGATTTTTTTCATTCGCCTCGTGTACCCTGATGCATTGGCAAAGAAAACAGATGGCGTTGTTAACTTGGCACGAAATGAAAAGAGGGTGAACCTTCGAGCGCCATTTCGCGTCGTCAGGAAGTAGATTCCCTAACACATGGGAGCCTTCCGCAATTTCCACTGTGAAAAGTGAGGTTCCATGTTGATATCATGTGGGTCGAAACTACGGGATGTGGATTTATGATATCATATTCCGCAAGCTTGGATAGTCCTCCAGAAGAGCAAGTGGATATTGCAAGAAAACCGGTTTCCATTTTCAAATGTTTACGATCCCTTACATCTCTGGTGTCATCATTGGCATGCTTCGCTGGCGGACACACTGTGTAAGGTCTCGACACTCGTTTCCGGAAGTTGTGCGGGTCAATTGCCGGCCCCCCGCCTAGCACTTAGTGGGCTCTCAAATGGCTTGAGCTACTTCGTCAATGAAATGTTTGGGGCAACATATTTTCGATGATTCAGCACTTCTGCAGGCACAAGCAAATTTGAAACTGGCGAGAACGTGCCCAGAACATTTCTTTTTGGATGAGCCAATTCGATGATTTTCTCTCGTTCACTGACACCTGATGAACGTGAAATGTAAATTCAATTTGTTGTGCTTGCCTGCCCCCTCAAAGGCTGCCTGCTTTGGCATGCAGGTCTCACTCACTCACTCACTCACTCACTCACTCACTCACTAGAGCGTACATCGACTTTTGGTATGGCTTAGCACAATTTTGCGAAACATACGTGTGGAACAGAAATGGTTTGAAAATGTACCATGTCCTATTTTACACATCAATCTTGAACTCTGTCCCTCCATGCCTGTTTCCGAATTCTCCGTGGTGAGGGTTAGCTGAACCACATGACTCATGTGCAACCTGGGTGGAACGCGCTAGCGGAGTTGACCAACGAAAATCCACCAGGATGCCGACCATCAATGGAGCGAGCACTTCTTCCAATGGACCGCTTTGGCCTTGAGGTCCAGGAAGGCGCTGCTTTTCGCCCAGGCGGCAAGCTTCGACAGCATGCATGGCTGCATGCGCGAAAATGGCGCTCTAGCGGTGGATCGGCGGTGGTGAAGGACTGGCACAAAATGGTTCGGGCCTGGCGTGGTTTTCGTGTGGGTCAGGAGCGGGATGAATGTGGCAGCTTCATCGCTCCAACGTCCTCTCAGTTCACAAGTGCACGGCACGCCCATCTTTCACTAGACAAACATGTTTTCTACATGGATGCACCCCGACGGAGGTCGGATGATGTAAGCAACAGTATCGAATGCCCTCGATACAGAAAATCGGGAAAATGGAAAGCTATGCGCCAACAAAATATGTTCGATCGATTCGCGTCGATTTTGCGATCATCATGAAACGGTCATTGCATCATTGGATTGCAGCGCTGAAAACAATAACAAACAAAAGTTTTCGATGACATTTGTTTCACCTTTTTTGGTGAGTACCCAAGGAAAAGTTAGAGCGGGTGCTACGACAGAATTCAACATATGTTGGATGTCAGAGCCTTCCACTGCCAACCTGTACGCTTTGGGTTCTTGTTGGAGCGCCCCGATGGCGTCAGGGTGAAAGGCGTGACCGGGGAAGAATTTCCTGGTGGAAAAACGCATCGTCAGAAAACAATTTCGTCCAGGTAACACGGCCGGGTGATTGGGCAATAATAGGTCCTTCAAATTCAGTGTCGGACAGTGGTTTGCAGCCGCTTCGGTGTATTATTGCTATATGAAATGCCGCTGATTTCAAGAGGATGCAAAACAGGGATCGAACATAACTTGTTTGAAACCCACTTTTGCAGCTGTGGCTTCTTCAAACACGTTGGTGTAAGCAACACACACAATATAGGCTGGAAACAATATGATTCCTTTTCTGAATCTGCAAGTCGGACTGTCGCTACACCCACGTCGGTTTTGTCGAATTTCTCTGGCTCCACTGGCGAGTGCCACCACCACGGCGTGCAATGAAACTTTGCCCCACACCTCCGCCAATTGAGATGGAGGCCATGATTCAGTCCCATTGCTTCAATACATCGCATATAATACAGTATATACTATACCCCTGCTACCACAAGTATGTCATCACTATCACCTCACTGCACACCAACTCGGTGGCACGAACTGAACAAACCTACCTGGATCCAACTCCCCAAGTAAATTCTGTATATAAACGGGTCACAGAAGAGCCCAGTCATCACGATTGCGAAAAGAAAGCGGCAATAAACAACTTGCACGTATGCCAGAAGTAGAGACCTCGCTTGCCACGCATTTCCGGCATTAGCGAATCGACGGAGAATACGCGGCGACCATCTTTCGCAACACAGGGCCTCGGCACATCCCTGGCCGGATGTGCCGAATTGCGTTCAGTCTCCTCAACAAAATTGAAACAGAGGGGGTTATGATTATGCATCGAAGGGTGTGTGCATCGCGTAAGTTTCCTGAATAAACACTTTGCTTCCGTGCGTTTTCTAGCCTTCTTGGCTGCTGTTCACGCAGACGCAATCACACTTGCGTAAATCAAAATACATACACGAATGGCAGATGTTAGCATCTATCCTTGGTTGGGTCCACATACCTAACGAGCCTCGGGGGAGTACGATCGATTGGAAGAAAAAAATATGTGCATTGCTTCAAATTCAAATCCATCCTTTTGGATTTCAACAACCCGATTGGATGCACAACTTTGCGTGCATACTATCCAAAAAAGGAGACCGACTCCCCAAAACTTTTCAGCAAGAACTCCCATAATGGAAGAATGTATGCAATCCACCACTGGATGGTTAGATACCGGATGCCGAGTCTGCATTCATAAAAAAAACAAACCGTTCCCGCATCGAGGGCCAATCCAAGCGCCAGTATCCTCAAAGAGGGCTGGCAACGAGGCTTAAGACTGGTGGGACTGGTGTGTTTCTCGCTGTTGGTGGTTTTGCCTTGGATGCGGCGGCAACCACACAAATAAGAATATTGCGAACGCATGCGTGATGGTTGCGGTCTACGGATAGGTCCGACTCTAAAGGGCTGAGCAAATGCCGCTGCTTTTGGCCACACAACCGTCAACATACATCCCAACCATTGGTGACTTTACTTCCTTTACTAAGGGCACATATGATTAATCCATTCGGTTTGCAAATTGAGAAGGTGGTTGCGCCACCGTTGTCAATAGTTTCGTCATTTTCACATTCCAATTGTAAACTCACAGAAGTCAAATTTTCCAGATGTTCTTCCAAACTACGCCCACGACATGACAAACGGTACCGGTACCAAGAGTTAAGAGGCTCAGGCGGCCCAGGGTCATGTAAATTCAGGACTAAATTTTCGATTGCACCACACCAAGCCGTTCTGAAATCAAATTTCCAAAAATTACATTACGCCACTGTAGACCTCCAGCAAATGCGGACATCGCGCATGAAATTTGGACACAGCTGCACATGAAATTGGCACGCAACATCCCAGACCAGCTGGAAGACAATCAAGTATGCGTCAGTTTTTAAGCGAAAACCTAACAGAACGTTTGGGCCATCCTTCCCAACGTTTGGACGACAACTTGAAATTTTTCTACGATGCAATTCTTCGGCGACGAAAAGTGGTGGTTTGTCGCAAGTGAAGGGTCATGTTCTTTGAAAGTTGAAAAATATCATGCATAATTTTGCGGAACCCAATTTGCTTCGCAAATATGAAAACAATATGAAAAGATTATTGCGCTTTTGGGCCTACGTTAGCTGCCATGTGACTTGTGCGCAAACTGACCATGAGCTGGAAACCCTTGCAGGCAAGGGCGTTCTTTTTATTCTTTTGAAAATGGGGAATTTGCGGTGATACTCTTCCCCACGGCCGCGCTTCCAGGCTGTGGGTTTGGCCAAATACGTTGTGAAACAATCGTGTATTTGGACCCTTGAAACTTGGTACATGATTCTGGAAAGGTTGAAAATCGAACTTGTGAGAGAAATTTGATCGGACACTCGTCCTCGGGACACTTGTCCGTTGACACACTCCTGTCAGAAGAAAAGGGAAGGAGACGAGAGGAAACGAGTGGGTGGGAAAAGATAAGCAAGACCTCCAAAAAGGAGGAAACAAGTGACAAGATCCAAAGGATGTAAACTTACTTGGGCATTGTTCTGAGACAATGCGTGTCACTTGTGTAGCTATGTCACTTGACAAGCTGGAGCCAGAAAGGGCACATGGATAAACTTTCACACAACATGGCAGCTGTTTTAGTAAACACAAAAAGTCACTTCGGCCTCAAGCAAATAATAGTCTATCATGTTCACGAAACAACTCTTATTGTGCTTTTGGGCCTACGTTAGCTGCCATGTAACTTGTGTGCAAACTGACCTGCAGGCAAGCGCACTCTTTTTATTCTTTTGAAAATGGGGAATTTGCGGTGATACTCTTCCCCACAGCAGCGCTTCCTCCCCCGTTTTGGGCTTTGGGGTGTTCACCCAAGCTGGGCTACTTGGCCAGCGACTTCAAATTTCCCACGGGCTTACTCTGACCCTTTCAGCTCCCTCGAACTCCGACACCGTCTCCTTGGACAGCACATCCGAAGGGTTGCTTTGACTTGGAACTTTCTCTATCCAGGGCAAAAACAAGATCGCACAGGGCAAAAACAAGATCGCACGGGGCGAGCTCAAGATCGCACAGGGCAAAAACAAGATCGCACAGATGAAGCACGAGCAGTTCGTGCCAAGAATATTGCTCGGGAAAGAACGCAGACATGTCATGTGGATCCATTCATGTTGGATCAAACACCACTTGCTTTATTTGCAAAAAGATACAATCTTCCTGTTCGAAGGGGGCTTGACAATCGTTTGCGTGTGTTTTCAGACAGCCCAGACACAATGCCGCCGATTTCGTGTTTGTTGCATGGGTGTGAAAAATGCTTCTTCACCAACTTATCAGATTTTGTTGCGCACTGCGACGCGGAGCACGAAGGGTACCACACTTATCGCTTGCGCGTGCTGCATTTGATGACGCAACAAGTGTGGCAGTTTCCTGGTAGTTTACAACGAGCTGCGCTGCAGAATTTTGCTGAGTTTCAAGTTAGAGGACCAACCGACTGGTTTCACACCTGCAATGAAAGAAAAATTGTCTTGTGGGCAAGGTTTGCAGCAACATGAACGATGGGGACCCCGTCGATTTTTGGCATGTGTGGTCTGTGCTGAAAGGCGCTGGTCTGAAGAACTCATTCCAACCTTCATTGCTGGTCCTAACACTGCATTTCAGAAAGAAGACAAGGTTCGTTTGCTATTGGATCCGAATATGTATGTTGCAACTTGGCCGGAGGTGCCATCAGAAGAAGTATTCAAATCGTGTCCAACTGTGCACTTGTCAACAGGTGAAAAGGTTCAAATGCTTTTGCACAAACGTCGTGTGTCGCAGAAAATGTGTGTTGGCGAAGAACCAGCTCCTGTGTGCAAAGAATGCAGAAAGTGTTTGGTGAAAAATCCCCCTGAGATGCCTTCTCGAGCGCTAGCAAATGGAAAATGGCTTGGACGGCACCCAGAGTTGATGCGCCGAATGCCATATGGACACAGAATGTTGCTACCTTTGCGCAGGGTGATTCTCACCAAGGTGTTTTTCACATC
>DF243256.1:0-42274 GCA_000507305.1 Breviolum minutum Mf 1.05b.01 | reverse complement strand
TATATATTAGAATATATATATTATTTTATTTTGTTTAATTATTTATATATTTCAATTAATTTTAAAAAAATCATTAATTTTTGATTTATTATTTTGTTATTTAAATATTAAAAATAATTTATATATATATATATATGAAAATTATGCACCTTCTTTTTCCGAAATCAGCAAGTACGATAGATTGACATCCCGGTCTTGTCTTCCTTTCTTTTCACCTTCTTCGGCTTCTCCCAACGATCCAGTGCTTCTCGAAATTGTGCCCTCCAGCCTCCTTTCCCACCACCGCCACCGTCTGTCAAAAACATAAGTCCACCACAGTCAAGATGCCCCAAGAGATTTTCCAAGAAATCAATCCGACCCTGGAAAGTGCTGATATGATGCACGCCCCCAAACTGAAGAATCAAATCAAACTTGCAAGAAGCACAAATAGGTAAAGGAATGCCCCAGCTGTACTGAAAAGAGATAGACCCGCGCTCAGCACAGATTCTAAGCATAGAGCAATCATAAGCACCAAATGCCAGGAAATTGTGGATATGTTTCAAGTATCCTTTTCGGCGAAGCTCACCTTCTAATGGACACGAACCGGCCCCAACATCCAGAATTCGTTTCACCTTTCCACTTTTCACCATATTTTCCAATTGAGGAGGACCCAGAGTCAGCTTCGATGGATCCGAATTTACATAAGATGACCTGTAGGTTCCGGAGGGTCCTTTTGAATATCGATCCGTCCAAGAGGAACGGTTTGGTAAAGTCTTCAAAACGTTTGGACGCGGCCAGCGATGAAGGCGTTGAATTTCAAAGCTGGTCTTGGATTTGGAGTCAAATTTTGTTGAAATTGGTGGCTGAAACACTGAATGGTAGCCATCTTGCACCCATGCTTGACATGTTTCTCGAGGATTCTGCACATATTCGCGCCAGTGCCAAAGCACTCGAAGTTCGCACTTGTCGCAGACAGGGACACCTGGAGCCATTCCCAAGCGTCGGACGAAGGAGTTTTCGTAGATGCCCGGCTCAAGAAGTTTGTTGGCCAATGGAAAATCGGACATTTTGAAATCAGAAGCTGTGCCTAAAAGGAACAAAACTCCTTTTTGCATCAAGATACGCACTGCTTCAGTCACCACTGGACCAACTAAATCACTTGGAAAGCGGCTCATATCCACCACTACGATGTCTATTTGAAAGTCTGAAAATGGAAGAGTTGACAAGTTCCCCAGTGAAAACAACAAGCTATTCGAATGTGCTTCATGAAGGGCCTTTGCCTCATCGTCGGTAGGTGAAAAGTACATAGGGAAGAATCCACCACTGTGAAAGACAGGAAACCGTGTAGGTCCTGTGGCCACCAAAATCACTGATCGATGAATCCTTGTAACATCAGCCCCAAGGCAGCTTCTTTGGCTGCAGGAGCGCAAGGAATTCTTTGAATTCTCTGGCATAACCATTGGCAGAGTGGTTTCTGGCGGAGATGGCGATGGTTCAGGAAAAAGGAGTGCAGGTGGTGAAGGTGGTAAAACTGGTGAAGGTGGTGAAGGTGGCAAAACTGGTGAAGGTGGTAAAGGTGATGGCCCTGGTAAAGGCGCTGGTGTCACCATAGACCATGCAGGAATGGTTGTCACCGGTTCCAACTGTTCCAATGCTTCGGTCACTGCGGCGCTTCCACTGCTGATAGAACTCGCAACGAATCTGCGCTGCAGCAGATGTTGCTGCTTGAAAAGGAAGCTACGCAGACCATACACCGTGATAACTACCCCAAGGAGAAGGCCTGCAACAAAGCTCACCACTTTGTGTGAGAACATTTTTTCTCATCCTTCGGAACGGTAAAGGGCTTTCGGGCTTTCACAGAGATCTCTATTTTTGGGAATTTTGGCAGAAACGAAAACCCGAATGAAAACCTACAAATCTGAAAGACATAGTCAGGTTCTTGTTTTTTGAAAAAGAAACAACCTGACATCCTTCATCAGTTCTCTTAATTTAGCTTCTTTTTTTTCATCTCCTCGTGCAAATGTTTCAAACCACTTCTGTCTTACTTTCTGCTGTCAATGTCACCATGTTCACCCTGTTTTGGGACAGAGCCAAGACAGGTCACAACGACAGCAATGTCGCACGAAAACCGCCACCGGGATCCCAATGGAACTTGATCGCAAGTTTGGAAATCTACCACCTCTAGATGCCAATTGAGAGTAATTTCTATGGTAGCTTAGCTATCTATCTTTTCAAGCAATTAAGGAGGAAACTTCCCCTTTAAAATTTCGCTTTGAAGACCTTGGGTTTTTTCATCATCTTTTTCTTCCAAGCTGACCAAAAAAAAGACAGAGAAAAATTCACCTCAAATTTGGGGTCGCCTGAAAAAAACGGCAGCCATCTGCGGAGTTGATTTTGTTTCTTTGGGGCGTGTCGTGTTCACCCCCGGACGAAGACAAAGATCCCGCCATTTTTCCTCACGACGTTGTCGACGAGCCGAGCTCTGCCGGTTCCGGTCGGTGGAACTCCAGCGGTTCGTTCACCTTGACAGGGGGAACTTGAGAACAGAGAAAAATCCTCGGAAATGTGGCACATTTCCAAACAACCCTTTTCAAAAGAACATCACCGGAAATATATAAACTGGTTGTTAGCCCTGTAATTTTCCAAAAACTTTAGTCCGGAAATAAAGCGCAACACATCCATTTTGCAATCCAGTCTGTGATTTAAAAAAAATCTCAAAAAATGAAAAAAACACATCCTTGTCAGGCGGCTTCATCACGTATCTGTCAGCAACATCACCGGCTTTGAGTATCTTCGAATGCTGAAAGTCCGTGAAACACCACTTGCGTCTTCGCAATGAAAAACATCGGACCCCTTTCCATCTTCGAACAAAAATCTTCGCTGATGGACGGTGCAAAGGAGCTTCAGCTGATGGGTGGATTCTTTGGCCGGAAGTCATGGAATTCATGTAGTTGACCTACAACACGATGACCCATTGAAAAAGGTGAGTGTAAGGGATCTTTATAAAAAGTACCAGTCCCATGAATGGTATCTATGGGGACTATGGGTACTAGTTATGATACTATTGATAGAAGAAATGCGGCGATCACCACCTGCGGTGTATAAAACCCCTCATAAAGTAGGGATGATAAACTACTAAACTTAGCTGAATGCTCGCTGGATTTTCTTCCATAATCAATAGTCAACGGTTATGAGAAATTCATCAACTTGAAGTCTTCAAGCATGTTATAGGGGCCGATTTCAAGTGCAATCATCCTTGAGTTTTGAAAAACACCACATGAATAATGTATCAAATTCACTCATGGAACTGATTTCAATTGGAAGATCATTCAATCAATTCGATCACCCAAAAAGATTCATTAGATTTAATGGGAGTGTTTTAGAATCCGAATCCCCAATGTACAGCATATGATGGCATGTCAAACCACGGGCACCAAAACCACTACCGAATTACACTCCCGAAAACGAACGGCTGGAACCCAGAAATGGATCTCTTGTAAAGGATTTTCCTTTTGAAACGCCGGGCAAACGGGATATCATTTTTCAGGTTCTAACTGCTCGGTTTTATCTTTTCTCTGGGGCGTCACCATTGATCAATTTAGAGTGATTCAAGCAACCATGGCAAAGGGACCCCTGCATTCTTTCAGCGTCTCATTTCCCTCATTTCGGTATTGAAAGCCAAGAAGTGGTACACCCTGGAAAATGAACGGCTGGAACCTGAAAATCAACTGTTTGAAAGGGGAATCTTCTGAACCAAACCTTCATGTTTGCGTTCCATGTTAATTTTCATGGGTGTAATATGAATGTCTTGTTAAGGTGTTTGGTCATTCCTCCTGAAGTGGACAACCCAAACGCCAAACGCCTTTCCAAAAAGTGAAAAAACACGCCAAGCATCAATCAATCAACACTCGAATCCACTGGAGCCAAATCGCACAAAACAAGGTGTATATATATATATATATTTTTTACTAGAAAGTGCCAATGTGGAAACTCTTCCAAGTCCACACCCGGATCTTTTTTGTTGAGATTCACCAACTTTCACCTGGCCAGCCAACCAATCCCAAACCAATCCCAACGGGATTTTTTTCCGTTAAAAAAATCGACGCCTTCATTGAAACGGCGAGGCTGCCACGATCCTCCCATCCTTCGTCAAAAATGGACCCACGGACGTCATAGATGTCACCGCAGAGCGTGGTGCAAAGTCATAGTCTATATGCCAAGAGGCAGCTTTTAATGAGCCCAGTAGAAGTTGATGAATCTCTCTGGAATGGGTGGATAAATGAACACGACGCACGCGAAGAGCTAGAGGTACAAGTTCAGAGAGTAGAGTCACTTCGCAACCGTCACAATCCATGTCAATGAGATCCCATCGTTGCCTGGGAAAGGATGCTACAAGCAGGGCGGAGGTTAGAAGATGCTGATCACCAACCTGGAATCTGAACGGAATCGCCATTTTAGATGTTGATGTCACAATCCTTTAAGTACCAAAGTTGAGGTCAAATTTTCTGTGATTACCAGTCAGGTATATAAATACATCCAAAAATATCATCATCAAGCGCACAATTTTGCTGGCAAAAATGATAGATTGTTTGTTGACAAATGCCATTTTTGGACTTATGGAGGCCCCAAAAAACTTGAATCTGAAAACACTTCATCTATCTTCATCGAAGTTTTTCTTCCAAGTTTCACAAATCAAAAAGCAACCAGTTGGCGTCTCCTAAAACCAATCTGGACCAACCTGGATTCCTGGGTCGACTGTGTTTTCTGTTTGAAAAAAAAGACTTCCACACTCCAAAGTCGTTGTTTTTTGGGTTGACCTTGGGATTTCTGGAGGTTTCTCCAACGTCAAGTTGCTCAGAAATCGTAGTTTCATCCAACAATTCCACGAGCCCAAGGTTTGCATTGAGTTCTTTGGCTGAAGCAATCCAAGTACATCGATTCAAAGGTAAATTCGACGCGACTGCTTCGTCAAAAATCGCGGTGCCGTTGATGGAAAAGCCAATCTCAACAGCTAGCCTTGGCTAAAATTCTTGTGGCTCAAGTTTGGGTTGAGTTGATGGAGCTTCTGGTCCCCAATATTCCCAGCAAAACAGGACTCCATCCATGTAGCTCACCGGTTTGAAACCTTTTCTTTGAAAAAAAATCTGTGAACCTTTTTGGATGATGATTTCCAAGTTCAGACCACTCTCTCTTAGGGTCCAGGTTTCAGGTTTCATGTGGGGAAAAAACTTCAAAAAGTGTATAGTTGAAGAATGTGGGTTGCAAATCTTGGTGTTTTTTGTTAGGAGGAAACGAAGGCCATCTGCTTGAGAAACTCATCTTGGTTTCACGGCTGCCGTGTTGCTGTTGATGGTGGAAGAAATCCAGCGAGAACAGACCAGTTTGAGGTTTGGGAGTTGAAATCTACCATTATTTACAGGGTTTTGTGTACCTTCCAGGTGCTCGGCCTTGGGATTTCTGAAGCATCAACAGTTATGTTAGTTCAGAGAGAGTAGGGTCCGGAGTCATATGCTTTCACAACTGAGTTTCACGGAAAAATTTTGGATGGAAAACCCTCTCTCAAAAAGGATGAGTTGAACTCATCCACCTTCCAAAAGAAAAAAATCCAAGCCATAAAATTCCAAGACTTCTTCATTTCATCCTTCTATTTTTTATATGCGATTTTCACACATGTTTCAACCTCTGATCTGAGTGAAAAACCTTGCAACCTTACAACCTCCAAATCTCCTAGTGATTTTGGAAACTCCAAGTTCAGCTCCACTTGCCATTTTCTTCCCACCCCCATATTTTTGTCAGATTTGCAGCAACAAAAATCCACCTCCTTCCAATCTCCGCATTGTTTATCGCCTTTCCACTATGATACTATGGAAGAAATCCGGCTAACCAGTTGAGGTTGGTAGTTTATCCCATTATTTACAAGGTTTTATACATCCCAGGCTGTGCGAGATCTCTTCCATCAACAGTATCACTGGAAATTTTCTTCTTAAACTACCAAAGCAACATCACGCACGGCAAGGTTGAAGTAAGACGATTGAAGGCTTTTGCCGCACGTAGCAACCATTTCGTATTGAGGCCGCTTCCAACATCAGCAACCAGCAATGTCCTCCCTTCTTCAGCAGCATCAAAGGCTGCTTGCAAAATGGAATGCCATTCAAAATATTCTTCATCCACCACCGGCAGAGTACGTAGGTGTGTAAAGACATTCAAACATTCATGGCTCAAATAAATGGAACCCCAATCTGCACATTCCACTTCTAACTCCTCTCCCAAGAAACTCGCAACTTTCCCCGAACGACTTGGACCGTGCATGACGGGAAAATGCTCAAAAGTTCTCCATGGCTGTTGCCAGCTCATTGAACCATGAATATTCAGAACTTGTGAGTTGCTTCCAGTCTTCAACACATCTGCTACCAATTTCCACCGATTCCCATCAAAAAGTTTACCATTCAAAAGTCCATTGGCTGCACGATGAAATTCTTCGCATTCAAACCTCGGGACGTCTAAATAGAAAATTTAAAAAAAAAAACACCACGTAAGGAGGTTGTAGTCTCAAAAACAATTGCTATAACTACGATCTATAAATAGGTACCAAAAAATTGGTGTACATCTCCAAGTCACCTTCTCAAAAGTTTAAGGAAGTATACAACTCCCAATCTTACAACCCCACCCCCCAAAAAAAAAGTTGAAGAGGCTGAAAACCCTATTTTTAATGATGAAACCAAGTCATGGGTTGGCCATCTCTTTTTCAGGATGCTCCTCACGTTTGAGATACCAGCTTTGGAGATGGGAGACCATAAAATCGATCAAAATCAGCTGGACGCTCAATAATGACATTGAAAAGAAGTCGCCAACCAAAGAATCCCCTTGAATCAGAGTGACATCCAAAAAAGAAGGGTAAAACTATAGAACGAATCACAGCACAGCTGTCACAACTTGCTTCTATAGAAGTGCTGGCAGCTCTGCCACCTCTTATAGAGACTATTTTAGCCTTCAAAGGCCATAGATTTTGATTACATAGTAAACTTCATAATATGATTTCTTAGGATTGGGAAATTCTTTCACCGATTTTGCCATCCCAACATTTCACCAATTCTCCCAGGCAAACATTTTTTTAAACAAATCCATTTACAAAACAAAACAAAAAAAAACACCATTGCCACACACACGAAAATTCGGAAAAAACAAACAAAAAAATATCGATCCAAAGGTTGGTTGAACCAAGGTTTTTGTTGTTTAAGGCCACCCCTTTATTGCTACAAAACCCATCAGTTCAACCACTTTTCCTTCTCACCCATTTGACCGACCCAAGGAACTCTGAGGGATCAAAGATATAACTGAAGCCCTTTAAGGTCACCGAAACCGTGATAGCAATCCCGACCAAGGATAAGGCCTGGTCCCCGCTGCGCTGCGCTGCGTGCACCCAGGTGACGTGGGCGGCTTGGTTGGGTTGCTAGGGTTCTTCTGTTTGGGTTGGGTTTTTTAATGTTTTTTTGGAGGGTTTGGAGGGTTGGGGGGATTGAATGGTTTTGGGCATTTGAAACGGTGTGAAAGGTTGGAAGATTGGTATCTAGTTGATTCCAAATTTGTGATAGGCAATATATAAATAGATGTTTTTTGGTGAGGATTTTGATGGCAATGAAATTAGTTGACAAAAAATGACCGGAAAAATGATCAATGAACAAGTGGAAATGAAGCTAGGTTATGGTATGTGATGAAATCTTCAGATAAACATAAAACAAAAAAGAAAAAGGAGTCGATTTCTCTGCTGTTATGGTTGAACCACAAGTCTAGCTCTATACAACTGAGTCACTTATCAAATTGGCTCGAATCTCCTCCATTGTCATTTGAAGAAACCACCACCCACACATAAGAAATCACTTGAAAGCATTTGAAAGGTGTAAAACCAGATTGATGATGATACTTAAAAGTAGTTCCCGGATTAAAAAGAAAATAAATCTAAATTCATTGGAACTTCAAAAACCAAATATCATTTTTTCCTGTAAAGAAAGCCAATCAATCCTACCCAAATCCTACCTAATATATCATATAATAAACAGTTTTTAAGTTATGAACCAAGTTCTACTTGGTAAATGTCCATTCAATGTCGTTGTTCATCATCGTTTTTTTTCCCCACCTGTGCGTTTGAAGGGAAGAAATGCAACGTGACTGCCAAGGCTTGGGAGGTCGCATGAAGTGCCATCTTCTTCGCCAAGTTCAAAAGTCGTAAGTTGACGTGAACGTGACTTGCATATTGAGCCATCACGCCTTGAACCCGTGGAGTCCAGCTGGTCGAATCATCCACAAAACGGGTGAACCCCGAAAAAAATGGGACGGAACAAGAAATATGAAGAGGAGGAAGATGTTGTGGGTGTGCCAACAACAACAAAAAAAAATATTAAGGTGGAATTCCAAATGGTTAGAAATTCATCATCAAAATGAGTTGTTTCTTTTAAGGTGTGGGTAAAATTTTAAGGGTTTTGGAGCTCAAGTAATCTAGCTAGAAGAAAGCTTAAAACCACTTGAAAAACAACATGCTTGAAAGCAAATCACAAGCAGTTCATCTCCCAAGTGTGGGTTTCGTGGGGTAATTTTGCCAAACGCATTTCGCCTAGACACGTTTCGCCAAGCGTGTGGCATTGCGCAAGGTCGGAAAACATCTGCAACAAATCTCTTCAACACTACAGGTCGTGGATGTGATGTCTGGTGTCAAACAACAGACTTCAAAGGTAGTGGCATCGTGTGTATGAAGCCAACATGAAACCGCAGCATAAAGTTCTTTCATTGAACATGGAGCAAATGCAGAGAGATCTCCATCTTCAAGACTTCGAACATAATTTTGCACTTGACCAAAATAGAAAGGCCAAGCACTGTTGAGACCATGATAAAAATGACTCGTATTTCTTGAAGCATCCGTCGTTTTTCGTCTCATAATACCTTCAGCTTCGCAACAGCGTTCAAAGCTTCGTCCTCCAATCCAACAACTGCTTAAGCCCTTGGAGCCATGTAGCGGGTTGCAACATTGCCTAGCTTGGTGGTTGTTTAAATAACAACTTATACCAACAAAAAATCCACATCTGACAAAAATATGCCACAAGCGTCGAATTGGGGGGGAATCATTTTCCTTAAGTAAGTAGGGGATATATTTTTTAAAAAAACAAATTAAAACCACCACCTAGATGATGTCTGGGTGAAGTCTGTTGAATCGAAATTTTCACCATCATAAAACCACCACCCAGTTGCTTCTTGGAAATCCCATCATTCCAACATTCCGAAGGATTGACGAAATTTTCCGTTGACACGATGGACACGGAGATTGATGAAGGCAATGGAACCACCAGAAGGCAGCAGACTTTCGGGAGTGTCCACATCGAAACATGGGCGACATGAAAAGAAAATGTCTTGAAGAATAAAATTGAAATCTTGAATGTTATCCATGAAATGGTTCTCTAAATTGGATGATTCCAAATTCTGTACATGGTAAATGGTTCTTTAACCATTTCCATCCATTTAAAACTGGTTAACTTCGGAGTGCCAGGTAAGAAGGGTTGAAAAGGTGTCAAAGTTGCCATGTCTACTACTCATAGTGTGTCTCATCATACTGTTGATGACTTGTTCACGAAGCGTATCTCAGAAAATTTGAAGTAAAGCCCGGATACTTGTTGCCAGTTTGCCGCCAACTTCTCTTTAGACAAGTTGGACATGATAAATCCAAAAAACCTAAATGTCATATTTGAGAATCACATATTTCTGGAGACTGGATGTGACAAAATAAAAGAATGGGACAAAAACTTACAACATTTCTGTTGTTTTCATACTTTGTTACATCATGTGACCTGAATGAAAAAGTCACAAAAAAAAAAAACTAGCCAAGCTGAGGATGATCCAATGTCTGGAACGGCTGCCACTCTTGGTATGATGGTTTTCGGTCATGGCTGTGTGTGTGTGCAATTGTTTTAAGATTTATTGGGCCCCATAAGGAGCTCTGGGATTCATCAGCATCACCAGAACAAAAAATAAACAACTTAACAAAAACATTCCTGAAAAGGCCAAATTTTGAAGTGTAATTATTGAAAAAGGCAAAAAAACATTAGCAAGGTCATTCTTCGACGTAGACTTGAACGATCTCTGATGGAAAACCTAACAGTAAAAGCTCTACACTCCAATGGTAGGGATGTTGTTCAATGAAGTTTTGAGAGTTTCCCGACATTCCACAAACGAATGTCCATCATCTTCCAGCATCATTTCACACAAACCTTTAAGCCAAAAAAAAGCTCCGACCCATAAACAAAATGCTCCGATCCCCCCAAAATAATTTAATGAATTTCAGGAAAGTCAAGGTGTCCAGCAAAACAGGAGTTAAAAAAAGACTCTCTTCTTCCCTGCCACACCTCGCCTCAATACAACTTCCACGATTCGCGAACACATTTTTTTTGTCCAGTGCCTGCCTGATGTCTTGGTGAACTGAGTGAAACGAAATGAACCATGATAAAATCCTAATCCATATCTCATAATGAAACTTGTGTTAACTTCGCCATTCGTTTCCAAGATTTTTCAATGTCTACGGCTACCTCCTGAATTGATCGCCCCCTACCTTCGATTCGAACAAGGCTCTTGTGAAAAACAAAGCCATTTTGAATAGCTCCCTTTCTCTCCGGCTGAGGTGGATACACCTCACAGAGTCTCAAAGGAATGATGGGGAGTTTATGATCCCAGGCATACTTGACTTCATAGTAGGTTTCGTAGCCTGCACCCGTATATGCTCCGTATTCTTCGCAGCATACGGCAAGCATGGCCTTGGCACAGGCCAGGCCTTCCATTGTCTGAAACCCAAACTCATCCCCAGGACCAGCCTCCACGAGATAACAGTGGACACCTTTGCCTTCCAGCACTCCTTTCAAAGATTTCATGTATTCGCATTTCTCCGGTGTAGAAAATCTTCCCGATAGCATCAAGTGTGTCCGTTGTGGCATCCCAAGGACCAAAGGGACCATTTGGTTTGGGCCTGTACTGCTGGAAGCTTGAGGCTCAGCATGCAGTGTTGGGAAGGAAAACTGGAATAGATGTTTGTACGTCACAGTGGAATCTCTTTCCACCTGAATCGTGAAGGCACCATTCTCTGGTTCAGGTCCGCCAACCAGGAAGTCAGTCGACACAAATGGTGGCAATCGCGGGCATGTCGGGTCCACTTGTTCAATCTTCAGTTCGGTTTTATCATGCAAGAGCTTGACAGACTCATTCAAAGAAGTGAGGCCCAAAACAACTGGCTCGCCACATGCTCTGAAACTGTTCACGCCCTCTTCAAAGTCCTTCTGATGCTTCACTATCTTCTCGCAGCGTTCACAGTTCAATGTACAAAGCACAATCTTTCCAACTTTGCTTTCACTTCTCAGGTATCCTGTGGCCACTAGCGGCAAGGGGCTGCCAACTGCGAAAACACAGCTGAAATGATCTAACGAAACTTCACAGTAGCCACCGTGGAAGATGGCCTCTTCCAGCTCTTCCAGCTCTTCCAAACGACCAGGAGTTGCGCGAAAAGCCTTCGCGGCTCCATTAGAGGCTGGGAAGATACAACGGATGGGTGGATTGAACTTTTCCCCCTCCGGTGTGAGGCTCACAATGGGGCTCAGAAGCCTGACGCCATCTGGGAGCATGCTGACAACTTTGTCATGTAGTTTTTCGGAGATCTCTAGGCGTGGCTTGTACTTCAATTCAATGGACTCAGCCATCTCCAAGAGAACGCCATCTTGCTCATAGGCCACAAATGAGGGGAGCTCCTCCGATGGATCAAAGTGTTTTATTTAACAGCCGTGGCCTAAAAAATGGATTGACGTATTTGGTCGATTCTTCAAAAGTCACTTGACGAGTCCTTCTGAGATCCATGTAAAGGTATCCTTTGTGGGATTCGGATTCAGAACATTGCCAGGAAAGCACTAAAAGATTCCACTATCCACTGTTGGTCACTCTTATCATTGTTGTGTTTGCCCATGTGCAACAGTCTGTTGCGGTGTACTGTCAAAGTTCATGACAAACTTGACTGCTAATGTAAGCCTCTTGCATGACAAAAGTGCAGAGTTAGGCCAACAAAACTTCGCCCGGCTTCCCGGGTTGTCCCAGGAAAATGACCTCAATTGGAACCTACAAATATTTTGGATCCCACCTTCAGACACCTCTTTTTTTTCCATTGGGTGATATACTTCCCCTAAAAAAACAACTCCTATTTGGATGTTTCCGAAAATAGTGGTACCCCCAAATCATCCATTTTTAGTAGGGTTTTCCATTATAAACCATCCATTTTGGGGTACCCCTATTTTCGGAAACACCCATTTCTGCGAATCCCCCCACAGAATTCCTGAGCCTCTTTCTTTGTGTTCCCAGCAATCGTCCTTTCAGCCTCAACGGTAACCGCGTAACTTTTGGACGAGGGCACCCCATTTGAAATGGGAAGCAAACGAGCAACAGCAAAATAGATTCCTAAGATGCTAAAAATATTACGAAAGCTTATCAAAACCTCATCACATCTAAAAGAAGACTTTTTCTTGCGATCTTGAACAAGCCATACCTACATGCTTGTGGCGCTGGGAGGAGCAAGATCGAGTCGTATGCGTCCTTGCACTGTTCATGATATAGGTACGTTATGCTCAACTTCTTTGTGCCAAGCAGCTTGGCTCTTCGTCGGTGATTTCGGTGCTGTCAGGTGCTTTAGCAGCTGCATTGCGATGTCTTCTGCGGTAAGGCCAACGCAGTTCACAACATCCTTGGTTCAAGCACAAACCCTGGAGGATCAAAGTGTACTTGTTGCTTTGGAAGCATTACGGATTCGTGCTTCATGACTGTGAGGCAAGAAAGTGGCACGTACACAAGAATGGATGAACAACTTTATCAAAGATTCCGCTGCAGCCAACATGCGCTCAACAGGGCCAACGCGTTCGCCTTTCTTGGTGTCCTTTCTGTGCTCCGGTAAGTACTGCTCTTCCGTTTTCAAGCAGAGAGTCTCGATGTCGTTGTCCAATGCATAGTTCAACTCGTGGCATCGTTCCAACTCAAAGCCGGCAGAGGCAACATGCAGCAAAACACCATTTGCCTTTTTCAAGCGCTCGAGGTCCTCATTCAACTCACTTTGCGTCTTCCTTTCATGGTGCAAGATCGTGTTCACTCCTCTGTGCGTCAAACATTGCTCAACAGCAAGCATCTTTTCGTAGACATCATTCTCGTGTGTCTCGTACAAGGCAAACATCACTAGGGGCTGCACCTCGTTGCAAACTACACATCGAGAGTGGGGCTGGTTACATTCATGCCTTCACAAGCTGTTGAAGTACAAACATCTTTGAAAATTCTCTGCCAGTCTTGGCACTTTCAAAAAAAAAAACTAGAACTTATGGCGACACGATTGCAAAAAGGACCTGCTGCAGTTTTGGACATGCGACGAGTACAAAATTGCAAAACGAGCTTCAAATCTTGCGCGTCGCTACATGCAGTTACATCCAACGAGCAGGAAATGACGAGAATGTTGCAAAATGTGTCTTTCACTACAGCTATGGACGGCACATGATGAAAGGGCCCATCCAGCAAACTACATCGTGCAAAAATGTTGGTCTCGCTACAGCGGCGCACACAAAAAAGTACGAACCCGACCGAACACGAAATGCCGAGGAGGTTGTCGGACTTGCAAAACAGAAATGACAAGATAACAACGTGAACAATTTGCGTTTCGCTGGAGTTTGGGCATCCGAGGAGCACGAAATGACGCGAGGGAAACCCCGTGAAAAGTGTGCGAAACAAGGTTAAACATTTGCGTTTGACTAGACGAGCACATGCAAGTCTCCCGTTGTCCCGCTGAACCCACCAAGGACAAGACAAGAATAAATATTTAAAGAGGAGAAGCCTTTTAAAGAGCACCCTTTCTCAGCGGCTGACCAGCCACCTCAGCGAGCAGTCGACAGCAGCCATTCACGCAGCCATCCAAGGCGGTCAGCTATTTGACATCATCTTGCTGTGGTCAGGGGCTGGTGATCAGCTATTCCGTATCATTCAAACATCATCATATACAGCACACGTTTCTTTGGAAGAACCCTTTTGCTGCGCTTTCGGGAACAACCAAACAATATCAAAAAACATTCAAAAAACAACATTCGTTGATGAGACAGCTGCTTCCATTTCATGCTCAGAACATGAACGCACATTATGTTTGCTCATCTGACAGGCTTCGCGACGCAGCGTCTCGCATGCGGATGAGTTCTAGAATGGCAGGAATGCTCATTCTAGACTTAGGTTTTGTCAAAGAGGCAAATGTTATGATATTTGTGTAAGATCACAAACTCAGCCACAGGGCTGCAACTGCTGTGACAGTGTCACCCGCAGAAATCATGGCTTCTTCGAGTGTCTGCTCATCACACCTCGTTCAGCCATGTCAACGTGTACCAGTGTACCGCTTGCAAGCTTGTAGTACCAAGGTTTTTCTGAACATTTGTCCGAATGTTTTGGAACTAATGATCATTTTCAAAAAAGACACGGAGAGCATGAAGATATGGAGCTGTGCTGAAAAAAGACTTCTGAAAGTCTTGCAAGGGACAGGAGCTTACCGTCTGATGTGACCATATAACCAATACGCTGCCCCAGCTGCTGCCTCAGGGTGACATTGACAGTGGAGTGGTGGGCAAAATGCAAAAACGCTCAACAAGCTCTGTGTACTACTAACCATATGGGTGTTTCCGAAAATAGTGGTACCCCCAAATCATCCATTTTTAGTAGGGTTTTCCATTATAAACCATCCATTTTGGGGTACCCCTATTTTTGGAAACACCCATATACTGAAAGAGAAGATCAAACTGAGCAGAACTATAGCTACAGCTATCCCCTCCTATGATTTTCCAGTTCAGTCGACAAGAACGAAACTGTGGTCGACAAGAGCTAAGATCATTCTGTTTCGGTTGGTGGGGAGGCCCCGTGCCCTCCCGCCCAAATTTGCATATACAGCACCCTTCACCAAATGCTGTGGCCTAGCCACTAATTTTTTGAAGTCCAGGATGGGCCGGGGAGGAACAATTGTTCGAACTTGAATGATTTCCGGCCGCAAATAATTCGAATCAAAGAAACCGAACTCGAATTATTCGAATTTGAATTTTTCCATGATTTCCTGGCCTGGGCCCGTTCATTCGTCGAATTCGAATCATTCGAATTATTTCCTCGCTTGCGTCTTGCTTTTTTGATACAACGGCGGGACCTTCTTCGGGTCTATATCCATATTCACGCTTCAGCGAAGCATGTACTCTACCATTGTCCAAACCAATCCGAGTCTAAAACAGCAACCTGCTGGAAACTGAAACATCTATATGTGTATAAATGGTTGTTTCAATGGATGATTCCAAAGCTTTACATGGGAAATTGTTATATTAACCAAACATCCTTTGAAAACTGATTGTTTGGTCTGTCATGCCTTGTAAACTTCAGATCCAACTTGTAGAGACTGTCAATGAAATGCCACCGAGACACTCGGCCTCCTCGCGAATTTCAGCCAAACTGCCAAATACACTGCTTCGGGATCGCGAGTCGTTCGTTGAAGCACGTCGACCTTCAGCTTTGATCGTGAGACCGCAACGAAACTCATCCATGCAAACTAGATGCTTTGGTAATTGGTTGATGTCCCTTAAGCTTGCGGCTTGACAAAACTCAGCAATTTTCGTCTTCCATACGCAAAGGAATCATCACTGCACGTTCTTGCGTGAGGCCCTGCACCAGTACCCTTTATTTTCAGCTGAGGTGCAACGGACGCTTCGGCCACTGGGCCAGGCTACGTGGATCTAGCGGCGCGCACAAGCGATTCGTGCTACAAAAAATTGGCAAATTATAGTGTCAATTACATGGCGCACAAGTCTCTCGAAAATTGTTCATCATCCATGCAGGCCATAAATTCACGTTCAGTCGCATATGCAGCCCAAGAACGCTTCCAAGCAACTCCATGACCTTCTGATGGCCATTGCTTTCTGCTTTGTCATAGGGTGTGTGACCTTGGCACGTTTCTCACACAGAACTTGGAGAAAAGTTCAAGGTTCGCCCCAAGAAATTTGGCCCCAGAAAATTTCAAGTTTTCCATCTACCGCAATGCCATCCCTTCTGAAGGTGAGACCTGCACGGTCCTGGACTGTCGCATCTGCGTTTTGGTCCAACAACATCTCCACCGCATCACATCGACCGCTTTGCGCAGCAAAGTGCAAAGGTGTGAGACCTTAAGGTCCACGCCAGCCGGCCACGAAATGCAACAGAAGAGGTTCATGCACCAAGCAAAGGTCCAGTATGGTCCAGTTTTGCAATGAGAGGCTCTGATGCAATACAAACCGAACCATTTTGTTCAGACTCCAATGGACGAACTCAAGCTATACACGGTGTTGGCAAAAGGGCATCCACTTTTGCACCTGACGCTGAAGACACATTATGAAGACACATTTCGAAGACAGGTGGCGCCACATTGTTTGGTGACCCCACATTTTCCTGTGACGCCACATTTTGGCGCCGCATTGATTGGCGCCACATTGTTTGGTGACGCCACATTTGTGGGTGTTACGTTGCATCGATGGGCTTGAAGTTGGTTGGAATGGTTTAGGTTGGGGGTTGGCAGCGGAGGCAAAAATGCACCCGGTACGGGGTGCATTTTTGGGAGCATGGTAGGACCCCACCTTTGCAGGCCAAGTAAGCGCGGATGAGCTTCATGACACATTTTGGCGCTGAGGTGAGCGATCGGCAAAGCTCCACATAGTGTATTTTCATTCTGGTTTCGCTTTTCTTTAATTTCCACTCTTCTTGACATTCTACGCTTCATACTATTCTATGCTTCTTGTAGTACAATCTTCTTTTCATTCCATGCGTCTTATCTAACAACCCTTCGTTTAATACGACTCTGCTTGTAATACAACGCGTCTTTTAGTACGACCCTTCTGTTTATACATACCACTCTTCTTGACATTCTACGCTTCTTATCATTATACGCTTCTTGTAATACAACATTCGTTTCCACGCTTCTTATTAAACTATTCTGCGTATAATACGACTCTTCTTGGAATACAACGCTTCTTGTAATACTACGCTTCTTTAATACGAATCTTTTTGAACTCGACGCTTCTTGTAATACGATTTTCTTGTCATTCCATGCGGTTTCTTAAACTAATCTTCGTTTAAAACGACTCTTCTGGGAATACAACAACTCTTTTAATACGACTCTTCTTTTAATACGCACAGAGCTCTACATTCGCCGTCGTCCAACGGCGGCGAACGTAGAGCCTCCCAAAAGGCTCTATTTTGGGTTTGGTTTTCATTAAACAAATAGTGTTGGTTCGATTCACGAATAAAACAGGAAATGGTTTCACGTTAATACTTCCATCAAGTATCTTTATCTTCCACACATGTAACTTGAATAGGCAACAATGGCTTGGGGGAAAGATGCTTCATTGAATTGTTGATAATACAAATGTATAGAGTGTATAGTGGGATACAGGATCATACTTGAATGAATTTTTCTCATAGCTTCCTTTGTGAATCCAATGCTGCTGAGACAGCTGTAGGCCGTGTTCGTTCACCATCATTCATGGCCAAGTTCTAGTCACAAGAGTGCATCTTTGGAAATGATTTGAACGATTCCCAAGTAAAATCTCAATATGATGCAAACAAATGAAAGCTTGTAAATTCTGCAAAGAAGTGTCTATGAAAGTGATTCCTGACAAAAGAAGCGCAAAAACCAGCGAGAGATCAAATAAGACTAGAACCAAAGAGAACGTTGCCATTGCAAATATTTCGACATTCATGCCAAAAATGCAGACCTGTTCAAGGAGATCAAAGGTCCAAAACATGAAGAGTGAAGTATGAAGTATACCCAAGCAGTCAATTGCGTAGCACTTTGAACACNTATGTACCGAAGCAGTCCACTCCGTAGCTCTTTGAACACGGGTTACATCACAGCTTTGGACATGTGTGAAATCTGTACCGAAGCAGTCCACTCCCTAGCACTTTGACCCCGGGTTACATCACAGCTTTGGCCATGTGTGAAGTATGTACCCAAGCAGTCCATTCCGTAGCACTTTGAACACGGATTACATCACAGCTTTGGACATGTGTGAAGTATGTACCGACGCAGTCCACTCCGTAGCACTTTGAACGCGGTTACATCACAGCTTTGGACATGTGTGAAGTATGTACCGAAGCAGTCCACTCCGTAGCACTTTGACACGAACGTCATCACAGGTTTGGACATGTGTGAAGTATGTACCGAAGCAGTCCACTCCGTAGCACTTTGACACGAACGTCATCACAGGTTTGGACATGTGTCAAGTATGTACGGAAGCAGTCAATTGCGTAGCACTTTGAACTCTACTCTTCTTGACATTCTACGCTTCGTGTAATTATACGATTTTCTTTTCACTCCAGGTTTCTTATGAAATTGCTTGTCGTTTAATACCACTACTTGTCTGAGAATATAGGTAGCAAAAACGCACCCTTCGCGGGGTGCGTTTTTTGTCCTCGTTTAATGTGTCTTCGAAATGTGTCTTCGCGGGGTAAATCGTCTTCGGGGGGTAATTCATCTTCGTTTAATGCGTCTTCGAAATGTGCCTTCGCGTCTTCGTTCACGTACCCGCCCTGACAGAAATGCGTCTTCGAAATGTGTCTTCGTCTGCGGGTGGAAAAGTGGTTGCCCCAGTGCGCACACAATGCAATATTTAATATTCTACTCATTCTAGAAACGCCTATAACACATACATGCAGTTTTAAAACCTTTCCTATTTTCAACACCTTGAAAAGACCAAACTACCCTTGTATGACAATCCACTTCGTGAGTTGAATCTCCAGGGCTCTGGCAATCACGATCCGTTGCGTTCAGATCTGCGTTGTGCCCCAACAACAGCTGGGCCACGGAGAGGTGACCCAGCTGAGGCGCCCAGTGGAGGGGGGTGCGACCTCGGTAGGCTTTGGTGAAACGGAAGAAAGCAGTAGATGGGTAGAAGTGGACTTTTTTGGTCTTTAGATGTTTTTAGTACCTCTCATTATCTTTGCTTCAAATTGGGCACAGTCAACTTAAATAACTCCCATTCAACAATTACAGAATACATCAGGCTTCCATCTCACAACTTCCGAGGCCATGACCCCAGGCGTCTTTGGCCTCTATGTCAGCTCCTGCTGGCAACAAAAGTTGGGCCACACCTGCATGGCCTTGCCGAGCCGTCTCGTGCAAAGGTGTGAGGCCTCAGAGCTGGAACGATTGTTGTCAAAAGGAAGTTTGGTTGACAAGGATTTCGGAGTTACAAAAGTTTCGAAGAATAGTCACATAAAGGGAGCTCAAAGAAGAGTTTTTTTCTTGGAGGGTAGAGCAGCTGATAGAGTAGAGCAGCGAAGAGTTGAGGGTAGCGTAGTTAAGAGTATAGAGTAAAGTAGCAAGGAGCAGGTCAGAGTAGACTCGCTCAGAGTAGAGCAGCATCACACAACTACTTCGTTTTCAAGTCGTCAAATTCCATTCTTTGAGGGTGGGGAAGCTCTGCGGACCGACGGGCTCAAGTCCGCAGATCGGTCGTGGATCATTATGAATCATGGTCGGGTCATTGTCCAATCGTCAACAACATTTCGAAGGTTTTTGCGCAAAAATCTGCACATTGCGGAAACCTCGCACTTGCTTCGTTTTCACCTGTTCCACTTTGATCTTTGGAGGATGTCTTGCAGAATTGTTTTCGCTTGTCTCTTCCACTTCGTTTTTTAAAGCAGCCTCACAAACTTGCTTTGGTTTCACCGCCGCAAATATCCAAAATCGTCATTTTCAAACCAAGGCTCCTGTTTAGGCCCTGCTGTGCGGGGAGGGGAAATGATGCCAAAACAGAATTTGTGGGAAAGAGAAGCTAAAGAGGTGAAGAGACATTCATACTGTTCACTGCGAATTCACTTGACACAACCAAGATATCAGGAGACAGAATGCATTCAGAACATTGCGTGCGTGCTTGGAGACTAGAGGTGCATTGTGTGCGTATTCCCGCAGCATGGTTATCACCTGAGGCATCGGCCCCACTGATTTTTCGCTTCGGTGTGGGCTCGGGCTTCCAGTAATAATTTGGCGACCGAAGGATGGCCATTCTCTGCAGTCCAATGAAGTGGAGTGCGACCTCAGTGCTGAACTACAGAAAATTATGAGGAATTCATGTGAGATTTTGATTATCCATTTAAATAAATGGTAGATTACCATATGCCAATCGATGCTCGTTCCATCAGGCGCCGACTGGTGTGGGTCTTGTCGTGGATGGAAGCCCTCGCCTCTAGCAAGACTTTGGCCACACCTGGATAGCCTCTCTCCGCTGCATCGTGCAGAGGCGTTAGGCCTTAAAGTGGTTTGGGCTGACCAATGCGCTACATCCGTACATCCTTCAAAAAACACCTTGCTCTTGGCATGTCTGCTGTGCCAGACTAGTGAATGGGGATCAAATGCAGTATGTGTCTTTAAAAGTGTTCCAACGAAAAAAAACTCTTAAAAAACAACTGTCCTATACTGCTTTGCTCACTTAGATGCTTTCCTTTGCTTCAACAAGCCTTCCACCCACGCAAAATGCAATCAAAAATGGCGTCATTGACAACCATGACCATGACCACCAAATCTTATGCCTCAAATCTAACTATCCGTTCAGTTCATCATAGGACTGCATACTCAAAGTGTCAAACGGGATTGCGCCGAGAAGGACTCAGGTTTTTTCAAATGTGCGACATATGTTCATATGCTTCAACCATATATGCATGTGCCCCACATGTACACATGCACACAGCCGTGCATTTCATCACACCCCCACATCCGCAATTTATCAATGGGAGATTGTAGGTGAAGAACGGTCTTTGGTTGGCGCTGGGCACTTCCACGGGTCCAGTGGCCCGGGCTGAACATCCAATTTTTATCGGAGAATTCTTTTCCCGAAGGATATGCCGGAGCGCTTGGAATTGGTTCTGATTGGAGCACGATGCTTTGAATGCAAACAGCCGCAGCCTGCTCAGAGCTATATATTTAGTATAGACTAGTGACAATGTGTGCCAGAGGTTGTGCGCCATGACCCATCTGGGAGCCCCACCAAAAATGTCTTTGGAGTTAATGCTCTCTGGACTCACTTTGACGAAGTGCTCAGCAGCTTCGACGTTTCCATCCCGCGCGGCTTCGGCCAGGTCACCACCTGGGCGGCAGTGATGAGGTGAAAACCAAGTGAAACTATTCCTTCTCGCATCTCCTCAGGAATTGCCGAGCTTTCAGTCTAAGGCTTTGGCAGTTGTTGATGACAGCATCAACCTGAAGCATGACATTAACATCCCCAACCGAGCATGCTGTAGCTTATGGTCTTCCACTTTGGTTTTTCGCTCCCCAAAAAATCGTTCCATGT
This sequence comes from Breviolum minutum Mf 1.05b.01, assembly GCA_000507305.1. Taxonomy (NCBI): domain Eukaryota; class Dinophyceae; order Suessiales; family Symbiodiniaceae; genus Breviolum; species Breviolum minutum. The sequence goes on along the minus strand of DF243256.1, from coordinate 20,915 downwards.
TGTTTTTTTGCACGACTTCTACCTCAAGCAAGAACAAGTAAAGCCAACCATCTCAATCTCTTTGAACAAGTGCAAGGAGCAGGGCGCAACAAGCGCTTCATTGGCCGCTGGTCATTTATTGTGGCGAAGGTGTAAGCATCATAACCTACAATGGTCATGGTAACACTGGAGTGTTAAGTGACAGCCTGTTGCATCCAAAACACAAACATGGTCATTTGAAAGTCATTTGCGTCTCAAAGACAAAAAAAAAACGATTCGTGTTTCATGGAAGGTGAAAAAGGACACACTGGAAGCGTACGTAGTCCTACACTAGATGGATGAAAATGCATGATCCAAACTGGTCCAAGGAGGGCTAGGGCCTTGATCATCCTTTGCATCTATGCAGGCCCTGGCTGCCAGCAGCTGCTCGGCGAGCGCGACATAGCCCTTCATTGCTGCCTCATGCAGCGGCGTTTCACCTCAGCGAGCTGCTACGAATCTGCTGAATACTTTGGGGTCATCCCACACCCAGGATCGCAGGCTTGTGAAAGTCGAGGTCTCTCAAAATCCTAAAACAGTCCTGATGTTACCTGCATCGTGGACGATCACTCTGATGACTTCATTGAGGCAAAGGCCAGTGTGTGTGGTGGCATTGACAGAGGCGGCTTTCTGCAACAGAAGCTGTGCCAAGTCGTTGTGGCCATGTCGTGCTGCCTCATGTAAGATGGTGAAACCTCGGCAGTGTAACATGCAGAGAAGAATTCCATCCACTTCTTCAGCAAAATGTGTAGCTTGAGGGCTAAAAACCCTGACTGAGCCCGCGGCCAGCAGCATTTGTGCTGTGCAAGCACTGCGGGTCGAGGCGCAAGAAATGCTGTACGGCACTCAAGCTGCCTTTTATGGCGGCGCGGAAGATGTCAGTAACTCAGCGCGAGCTCCATCGTCGTCAAGCTACAGCAGACCCATCACAAGAGGTGCTCTGATATTTTCTTGAAAACTACTCTTGCACAAGGGAACAAGTCAAAATGCCTTGCAAACCAAAAGGGTTGGGATTCAAACAACACATGGATGTGAACTGAGAGCTCTACATTGAAGTGCTTCGATTTCATCTGCCTGAAGGTCCATGGAATTTGGGTTACAGGTTCCAAGGAAAAGTGTGGCAAGGGCGCTAATGAGGGGCTCCTGGACAGATTTTCCACAATTGTGCAATCATTTTGTGAGCAACCAACAGCAACAACGCCAACAACCTGGAGGCAGCACCACCCCAACAACAACAACAACAACAACAACAACAACAACAACCACGACAACAACAACAACAACAACAACAACAGCAGCAACAGCAACAGCAACAGCAACAGCAACAGCAACAGCAACAGCAACAGCAACAACAACAACAACAACAAGAAATAGAAGAAGAAGAAGAACACTAGTCACTAGTGAACTCAATTTTATTTTGCAAATCAAACCAGAATTTCAATTGTGATTATTGCGTTTCCCAAAGCGAACCTTCGCAGAATCAGATGTGTTCGTCGTGTGAGTCGTTTCCGGCGCATCTTTGGCATCGTATCCCTGGCAGGGCAAGGAAGATCACCCACAGAATGGATCTGCGCAGCTTACGAGCACCGCAACATGCGGCATGCGGTACAAGATCCGTTATTGAAGGGGCCAACCACAAGTGGGCCTGAATTAGAAGGGGGGACCTGAAACTGCCAAAATACTTGTAGCTTTTGCAAGGAAACCTGTGAGTCTAAGAGTTGACCTAATTATTTTGCCCAAGAAAACAAATACATTTCATACTGCATATGCAGCAAAATCTGGCATGCACCATGAAATGGGTGATGAATCTTGATGAATTGTCACTCCTGGAGACCTGCGGATCAAAAGTAAGCAGTTGTGAGCCCGTTCACTGCCTTCAAGCTGAGGAGTCCCAGCGATGACTTTGATGAGGAAGAGTATTACAGTATTATTGGTATAATCGGTGCCAGTCAAGAGAACAAAGGTGATCGCTGGATGAAGACATATCACATCAAGCAGAACCCAGGGACTTGAGAAACAACACACTCGAGATGAGATGTAGACAGGGTTCTCGTTGTCAAAGAAAAGTTGTGTGTTGCATGCGTGACTTTCAACAATATACAAAAGTCGTGAGAATTGTGAGGATGGTCGTTCAGTTAGAGGGTCCCGCGCCATCAAGTAGCAAGGATGCTGGTAGTGATCATGAACGGCTCATGCAACGCGCCAAGTGATGGACCAACTGCAGAAGTTGGGTGGCACTATGAGCTAACGCGGATTGCATGGAACGATTGGAGGTGGATGATATGTGCGAAGTACCACCAGTGGACTCAGCAGAACAAGCAAACTCTCAAGACCGGGCTTGGATCAAGGCACCCCTCTCAAGGACAAAATTGGGGAAAGAAGATGGAAAGGTTTGAAACTGAGAGCCCAGGATTTTGCACAGCTGCACATAGGAAAGACAAACCCAGTGCGGTCCCCGGTCATAGCATTCCACGTTGCCAGGGTCGAGAATTTCAGATTTGACCATCTCAAATGTGGGACCAGGACCAGGAGCAGTTTGGCAAGTCCTTTGGAAAGATTCCAAATCCTCCGACCTCATCAACAAAGGGTGCGGCTGTTTCAATATTGCCTTGTATTATCTTTTTTACCCAAAGGAGACAAAGGCGCCCCCAGTGGAAAAAGAATTGGAAACTGATGAGATGTTCAGAATGGTGAAGCACATTCATGCCTCAATTAAATCTTCGGCAAGCACAAAAACAGTTGGCCCAACTTCCCAAAGAAATCAAGAATCAAAAACAACAGACTTCGGTGTGTGGATTTCAGTGTGGCATGAACTATTTGGCCAAATTTGAGGCCCAGTTTGCATCGAGCTGGAATTTTTAAAAGAGCCTAAAAGGCAAACTTTGGAGTTGTTAACTTTGGCAATTGCTTCATCTGCTGTTTTTGCGGTGTGTTTTCTCATGAGGGGAAAATCAAATGGTGACAAGCATCTTCTCTCATTCTTTTGGATCCCTCAGGTTTGCTTAGGGATTTTTTGAGAACTTCATGCAGCAAACCCCTTGCCGATTGTTTGGCACAAAACTCACAAGCACACAGTTGCCCCAGGCACCTCACTCATTCCGATTGCGGCTCAAAGAAATCCTTCCAGATCGAGAAAGCGGCTGTGTAGGAAACATTGAAACTACAATAGGGTTGAACAGAGTTAGCATGGGGGCTCTGCAAGAACTCAAGCAAATCAATTCATCAATTAAAACATATCTCAAAGTAAGGCCTAAGTGAAGAAAGCATTTTTTGCATCTTAGCATTGACGTCCGAAACTTTGATTCGATTCATGCGAGGCATCGATTCATGCCAGTTTGTTGTATGGCCAAGAGGGAACTTTGGAAAAATGACAACAAACAGGGCTGAATACCGAGTCGGATGCAAGCCCTTTCCAATGCCGCCAAGGAGGGATAGTATCTATAGAATTAACAGCTGCTATATGAGCCCCACTAACCCTACAAAGGTTTGAAGCTGCGAAAAGTCAACTGAATACAAAGTCGTCTCCCTTGTAGATCCCTTGTAGTCATTAGCCGCAACAATCAATAAGACTTGGACTGGAGACTTTCCCTGTCCAAAAACTCCAATTGATCCAGTTCTCGCCTATCCCAAAGATTTTCACGCTGCCCATTGCAAAGGCAGCGATGCACTTCTGCGAACAGTGTTGTGAATGTCAATTACCTTTTCCCTACAAGTAGTACCCGAGCGAGCCTGGGGCGGAAGTTTCAAAAAGGAAAACCTACAAAGCAAGGGAAAGACTTTGCCTTTAGAATGCTTGCAAGCACGCCCTGCGCGGGCAAGAGTCATCCTTTGCATGCGCCATATTCTTGTGGCGTCTATGCTCATCTCTGGCTTTTGTTCCGATGGACCTCCGTTTGCCTTGCCATCGCTTTCTCCCAAGGCGTTTTACACCAGAGAACTTTTTACACCAGAGCCCCTTAACACCACAAAGCCTTTAAACCACTTCCTTTTACACCACAAGCTTTGTGCACCAGAAACCTTTTACACCCGAGACATTTTACACTATAGACGTTTTACGCCACAAGAGTTTTACACCAGAGTCCTTTAACACCACAAAGCCTTTACACCACTTCTTTTTACACCACAAGCTTTTTGCACTGCAAACCTTTTAACTCCGAGACTTTTTACACTAGAGACGTTTTACGCCAGAAGGGTTTACACCACAGAACTTTTTACGCCAGAGCCCTTAACACCATAAAGCCTTTACACCACTTCCTTTGACACCACAAGCTTTTTACACCAGAAACCTTTTACACCCGAGACACTTTACCTTTCACGCCAGAACCCCTTTACAGCATCATGATTCCGACGCACTTCGTGCGAGACTTCCTCCAAAGAAGAAGCATTTCCCGTGAGACTGTTTCCTCCAAAAATGGAACTTGAAGAAGCAGGGAACATTTGTAGTGGTGGTAATTTGTGGTGGTGATTCGTCGGTAGCGGTAATTTGTGGTGTGGTGGCGGTGGTGTTGGTGATTTGTGGTGGTGGTGACTTGTGGTGGTGGTGGTGATTTGTGGTGGTGATTTCTGGTGATCTTAAAACTCCGTAACGCGGAAGTTTTCCAGCTAAACTTCCTTTGATCAAACAGAAGTTGAATAAAATGCCTCTAAGTATGGTCTGACAGTGTTGATTGACTCTTCTTCAAATACTATCATAAACCTGGACAGTCCGAAGCTGGCACCAAAGTTGCCATTGGTGTTTGCCTAAGGATGGATTCATGCATCCTGAGCCATTATCTTGACCAGGACATGGCAGTTGTCAAGAGCAGGCGATCACCAAGTGGAATACCTTCAACTTCGATCTTCGGGGAATTGTCTGTGTAATGTCCGCGTCCAGAACAAGCTGCAAGTCACTCAGAACAAAACAACTCACCTGTTGAAACTGAAGATCTAACAAGTTTCCGGTCTCGAACATTATGCCTTCTCACCCCTGCAATCACCTCTTGCGTATTGAAAACAGATTTCTTTTCTCCGCGCTCTCGCGACAGCTGGTACATGGCCTGCCAGTGCACGAATCACCCAGCATTGTCCAGATAGCTTTTGCCATAGAGTTTGTCCTTTAAGTTTAGGAACCCTTGGTGCTGCTATAATGCAATTTGCTTCCGAAACCTACCTCTGGCATTCGCGCAGCTATGGTATATGCTCTTGGGGGCAGGGTTATCAACTTAGGGTTCAGACATATGTTGCGGCTTGAAAGTCATCTGCAAAAAATCTGGGAAGTCTAATTCAAAACATGTGTGATTGTTGTTGTTGTTGTCCACAAGTCTCTTTAAAGACTTCCTATTATGTATCAAAGGAATCAGCCATAAAAGTAAGCAGCTACAATGTACAACAAATCACCCAAACCAGCCCCAATTAACTACGAGATTACTAGATACTACTAGTTCTCATCTACTTCTCATAATTGTTTGGGACACATGGGGCTCTGATTACAAACAGGCCTTATTTGTGACTGCTGCTGGGTCATTTGGATGAAGCTTCTAGGCAAAATTACCAGGGCGATGATGCGATAGCTTATATCTGTTTCAATCACTCTGCCAGACAAGTCGCGCCTTTTGGTTCTACGTTCACTGCCGATCAATGAAGTGGTAACCCCAGCACCTCACGGTCTCAATGGCAGCCCCAAGTGAAGCTCTGATATTGGCGCCAACAGCTTTCTCAAAGAAAACCTGGCCTTAAATAGCGGCATAGCGGCAGGGCTCCTCGCCTATCACATAGACTCTCCATCTGTGCCATTCATGGGGATGGAAGGGGCAGTCGTGCATGACAGAAGTTCCTCTGACTTGCATTGCACCACCTCCTTGGCAAACTTTGAGATGTTTTTCTTCCTCCACACCTTGATGCTGGTGACTGCAGCAGCCTTTCGAATAAACTGCAAGTGTGCGGCATTGGAAGTGGAAGTGGAAGTGGGATACTGTGGCCTAATATGCAACTTGTCAGTTCCACCGACAGTGCATGTGCTGCTTTGCGTGCGACCTTTCACTTCCAGGTTAATTTGTTCCTCCACAATCTCAATCTGATCGAACAAATCTTGGACTGTGCGCTCCACAGACAATCTACATGGCCAAACAACCCCTTGCGGCGAAAAGGTTAGTTCAACTCTTGTCACCAAATTAATCTCTTTCAGTTCCACCATCAAACAGCTCTTTTCACGTGTTGGGGTCCACGATCCACTCCCAGTGACCAACCTGCTGATGTCATCGCTGACAACCTTGGGACCGCATTGCTGCACAGCCAAAAAAGGAGGTATGAGTAGTTCTTCAGGAGAAAATTCACGTTTGGATGTGAGTAGCTCCCCGGACTTGCGATTGAGCAAGAAATAAGCAATGACTGCATCACAGTGGTCACGGGTCAAGTATGTTCTGGCTTTGTCGAAAAAGAAGGTCTTGCTCATTGCAGCAAAGCGGATATGTCTTGAAATCATCTCTAGAATAGCTCCTTGCTGCGCAAGCTCGTTCATTCCTAGGCCTTCACTCCCAGGACAATCATTCTTTAAACGCTTCTCCCTGTCGCCAGTTGCATCTGCAAAGGGACCTAAAAGCTCCGCGTTTCGTACCGCATTAGCAGACCATTTGAGCAGTTGACTCCAAAGCACCTCTTCATCGACTGCGAACTCTTCAAGCTTGATCAATCCAGCTATGATACAACCTTGGACTTTCTGCTTCAACCACTGGAAAAAAAAAACAAGACTACAACCAACAAGGCAAAATAATACTAAATCACTCACCAGCTCACTAACGTCAAAACCACACATACTTCTGAGATAAGCAAATCTTGGCAACCATGTGCTTCAATGAAAGCCGGAGATTCCAGCACCTTCTTGCTATTGAGCAAAATGTGAACCCAATACTTCTTCTGCACATCCTCTGGCAGCGCATGGGACAGCTTCACTGCCGCCGTCATTGCCTGAAGGACTGATGTTGAGTCTGATAGCTTCCCCAAGTAGTCAAGGCAATGCTCCTGGAGTTCGTCGATGAGATATAACTTGGCAGCTTTCAGCGTGTAGATTGCCCGCTGAGGCGTGAGATTGAACGGCAAGTGACAAGCACAGCGGAGTATCACATCGAAGGCTTCACAATGAACATCTTTCAGTACAAGCTCTCCTGGGTTCCAAATAGAAATCATCTCAAAAACGACATCTAATCTCATCTTGAATTTGCATCATTCCCACCCCTATTGTCAGCAAAAGTTATGATCAAATTGCAACACCGAGGCTCCTTTGTTGGCTTCTTGAAATTCGCCATACAATGCAGCACAAAGCGGCTCTGACATCGCCGCAAGATGGGCTCGAAGAAAAGGCCTCCGATGACCTTCAGCTCCGAGGATAGCCACGGCATCACAGAATTTCTCGTCGGAGACTAACTTCTCAGACCATTTCTGTTGAGCCACCTTCAATTTGCCCCACATGTTCAACTGTATCCAGCGGAAAGCTGATGCAGGAACCGCCAACCGCTGCAGGCACCGCGGCTCCAAGGTCTAGAATGAATGCATGAATATGTCATGAATATGTCATGAACCTGCATAAACGTAAGTTCCGAAGATGAACTTTTCTTGATCAAACCTGACCTCTGCGGGGGCTTTCTTTCTGTTCACATCATGAGTTCACTGGATTTTATTCCCGAACTTTTTTTTGCAACTGGAACCTATTTGTCCCGACAATGTTTTTCTGATATTCAGATCTTCTATTTGTATTGAGCCTCTTTAAAAAAACAGTTGGAGTTACGAGGAATCACGCTGTTTAATACATTTGCAGTGGCAGAGTTTGAGAAGTGTTTACCCAAAAATGGCTTCATTTTGAACCTTCCGAGCCTGGAAATTGATAGAAGTTCATTGCCCCATCTCGAAGTTCATGTTCAGGTCCTCCATGGCAATCTGTGACCAAACAATCCTGACATCTCTGATCATTTTGTCGAAAGATTTCCCTCATCAATCACCCTATGCGGAAAATGCATTGCACTGAATTCACAAAGAAGGCAAGAATACACAAATTGCTCCTCATCTTGATTGAACTTAGCATGGATTCCGTCGTCTCTTCCCAGCTGCCACTTGTTCCAGCTAAGCCTACGAGCAAAGTGGTCCTAAGAGCTTCTTGGAGGCATTTCTTGCTTTAAGTCAGGAACTTCACCGAGATTCACCTATGCCGCGGGAATTTTTTCCTTGTCACGGGCAGCCCGGAAGTGACATCTATGACGACACCCCTGGTGCTGTACATCTGCTGGAACCCAGCTCATTTGGATCCTCCATCTGAAGGATAACCAATATCTATTGCGTTGATAGGCGACGCATGAAATTTACTATGGATAATCATTGATTTATGATGGCATTCATCCTGATTTCAAGACTCATTTCAGATCATCTATCAACTCAATGGATTTAAGGCCAACAGTTGTCTTGGACAGTGTGGCATTGTCTTGTGTTTACATAGGCCATGGTTGCCTGTGAAATTGACATCACGCATCAATTTCCCACTGTGGCTTTCACCCCCAAACTTCGAGATTTGGGCATTTCAAGTCAGTAAGGTCCCCGGAAGCGGAATCTGTGGATGAACATCAAAGTCCACATCAGGACCAATATCATAGGGCAGGTCGAACTCTTGCTCTGGTCCCTTAATCTCTGCCTGAGGTTTTTTGACGGTTTCACGTTCAAGGTGTAACTGTGGGCCATCACCGGCCCCCAAATATTGATGAAGAAGATGATTCACGAAATGATGAACATGTTGAACTTCCGGTGAATGCACAAACGTTCAGCTTTTGCGGTGCTGAATTTTAAAAAAAATATCAAAATGTAAGTTATAGTCCCTGCCTGTGCCTTCTGACGCTTGTTGCCTGGGAACTCAAACAACTTGCCAAATCCAAGGAACAAAAAACTCTGCATGTCTCAGATTTCAAAGTCGGGATGATTGCTTCAAAAACGACAAAAAGCACATCATCATCACACCTTCGTGATCTCTTTTTCTCTGATTGTCTCCGTGGTGACTGGACTCGCCCTGTGGCAGAGCGAATTGTGACATCCAAGATGTCAATCAATGGAAACAAACTTCCAAAACTGTTGGAAAACAAATGGTTTTAAATGGATGCAAAAAAACAACTCTTCTTTATATCCCGGTCCATTCAATTCCATTTTTAACCGTCAATGTTCCTTCGATCAAGAAGTACCATGGACAACACAGCAATTTTCCACGTGTTACATATCAAATGCGACATCTCATCTGTTCTTGGATACGATCGCAGTCGGGCAGTCGGCCTGCAGGGTTTTCATGGAATTTGACCTCGGCGGAAATCCATCGAAATTCAGGCTCCATGTCCACTGAAAATGCGTTGTTTACATCGCGGGCATCCCTGGTGGTTTTCTTGTGCCTTATTGATGGTCAGGGCCCACGACTGGGGAAAAATGTATTTCCAGGGACTTCTTAGGGCAGGGCTTGAAAATCAGGGTCTATGGGTTTTCCTCGTCGCCCAACTCCTGTTTTCTCGCTGTGTTTTTCGTGGGTTTCACGTATACGTACGAGATCCCAGACAGAATGGTTGACATCTGGTTCTCCAACTGCTGCAGGCGTTCATCAGCCAGAAAAACCCTTCCTTGGTGGCAGAATGTGAAGGAAGATGGTCAAGAAGAACGCATTGTAGGGCACAAGAAAATCATGCTGGAATTGGACATACATACATTTTCCAAGGCTAAAAGCAATGTCAAAAATGAAAAATTTGAGAAGGGGGAAGTATTTGAAAGCAAGAAGAGACACTAACTCCGCTGGATGATCCCAGCTTTCGTGAGTATTTCGGTCTCCGAGACTTTCCCTAGCAGCGCTTAAAAAATATCCCAATTGGACTGCCTGGAGCTTGGAGCAACGTTAGGCAATGTATATATGTTCCCCAAACCTGCCGGGCTCTACCTCCAAACACCCCCAAATGGTGTGCTTTTGCCAGCATGTTATTGGAAGGTTCGCCTATTGAAACCCGTTGATTCCATTCGGCTTGCATATCCATCAATATCTACTTCGATGTAGCTGTCCACCTTTTTGATTATCCATCCATCTATCCATCTTTTACCAATCTGTTTGTCTGTGTATGAGTTTATGTTTTGATCTTTGTATCTTTCCATCTTTCTATCTATCTATTTATCTATCGATCAAACGGTCACCGTGGAACCCTCCCCCCTTTATAGGGGACGGCGCGGGCAAGAAATCCCTTACAACTCCCTAATGTGGTGGTTGATTGTAAAGGGGGGAAGGCCTAGATCGAATCTCTCTCTTTCTCTCTGAAAATAATTGAACAAAGAAATACATATGTATGTACATCTTGGAAATATAAATAGATGATAAATATACAAATAATTCCATTCTCAAGAAACAACACCCACAGTCAAAATTCAGATGCTCAGAACTTTTTTTGCCCCTAAACCCGGGGATTCCACACAAAAATGTTGAGATTTAAAAAAAAACAAGACTCTACTGTAACTTGACCTAACCACTTAAACCGGTACTACTACTATCACCTCCCTGAAATGATCGGACCGAGCTTCTTTTGATCCGCCGACTTTCATCCATCACGCAGGCAATGTCTAGGGCCTCAAATTGCTGCGTTTGGCCCAACAGAAGATGAGATAAAATTGATAAAAAGCAGAGAACAGCTTCCAGAAGTCTTAAATAAAACAGTCGAATTGTGGTGTTCCTGCAATTTACTGAACTAATATCAAATGCCCAAAAAAAAAGGTCAAAGCAGAAATGCAAGCGTCGTCCCATTCCTTAGCCCTTAGGCTGTACACTGCTACCAAGCTTCTTTTGCAGGCCCACGCAAACGCAAGCAACCTTCCATGAACTCCTTAGTCGCAACTGCCGGCAAGGACTTTTACTTCACTTTTGTCATTACAAATATTACGAGAATCGTTTAATGCCAAAAAAAAAAGGATGGAAGCGTCTGCTTCAGAAGTTGCACATGGGCTGAGGGGATGTTCCTGGAATTCAGAGCTATCGGCATCAGTCGCATACAAAGAATCTACGACGCTATGAAAACTTCTGACTGATGTATTGACAAATCACCTCCTGCGTACCCGTCACCTTTGCCAACTGAGACCCTTGAACCTCTTTTTTGAAGGATATCTAAACCCTTTAAAAGGTCCTTCCTAAATCATGAACAGCACACTGGGAGGAAGCTGGTGCATGAATGTGTATATATATATTATATATGATCCATGTAAGCTATGTATGTAGAATGGGAAAGAAATCACTAGAGAAAACACCACAGATATCAATGGCCGCCTGCCTCTGGGAGTTTCGTTGCATCAAAGTTGCCATGAGATTGATGTCACCATTGCCTGCTTCGTCCAGGAGCTTGAAGAGTGTCCAGGAATCTCTAGCACTCAAGTCCAGCGATTGGAACATGGCACGGACTTCGTCCTCTTCAAAGAAAGTCCTTGGGTTTTTTTTTCACTCAGCTGTGATTCATGGATGCCAGCCACTTCACACACATAGAGACCCGGGAAGGGATTGTGGTTGTGAAGTTTTAGGGGGACAGCTTCGGCTCTTCCCGAAAAAAATCCGTGGCCTTCGTAGCTGTATGGATCCTTCACACTAAAAAAAAAAAATTGGATCATATATCACTGTTGGCCTGCAATTGGTTGGGACGTGGGGACTTGCATTGGGACACTTGCATATCATGATAGTGCGAATTGAGACTTCTTCCCTGAGTTCATATGTTTCAGTTTTTTCAATTCAACAAACTACTGCGAACTGCGAACAACCCGAAAAGGTCGCCAGATAATTCTGGCAAAGCTAAATCCGATTGAAAGAAAAGGCCAACTTCATCAGGTCAAAGCATATGTATTGACTGCCAGCCGTTTGTACAAAACCAACAATACTAAGCTTGCCACATGGTTGCGAAGTTGATGAATGACAAATTGTTTCAATTCCGTTCGCGGGTGTTGAAAAAGTCTCGGCAGGTTCTTCTTCCCGAAGGCAGTGATGTATTTAAGTCTCAATGTAAACGAGGCATTTTTTCTGAAACGTTTTCTTTCAATGATGGAGGTGTCATGTCTGTTTTCGGAGCATTGCCAAGTTTTTGAATACCTGTCCTTTTACATATACAAGTAAATTGGTTCTTCAATTTGTCCTGCTTTATGAAAAGAGGCCTTGAATTTGTTCAAATCCAACGTAAAAGTTCGGAAAACCGACAAAACGACGAGAATACAAAATATGTGTTTTCTTTGGGCCCAGAAAATACAGAGTCTGGTATGTCAACATGTGCCATCAAAAACCAAAAATGCTCCCGAACATCAGAATGTGAAGTTAGTGGCTATAAAAAGAATAGATCGGAAACACTGTTGCTTATCTTTCTCAGCACCCCACCAACTCAAAAAAAACTCAAAATCTCGTGTTTTGTTGACCAGAAAACAAACCAACTGCTGGAAAAGATAATGAAAAATAACAATTCCTCGGAGCTACAGCTGTAATAAGATCTGAAACCAATAGTTAAGTTAGATATATCCATTTTAAAAAAAACACACCAGAAACTATAGTAATTTTCACGATTTTGTTCTTAACTCATTACTATCGTTTTCGCTCAGCGTGTGTTCCAAGCATCTCGAGTTCGCAAAGGGTAATAGCTCCATCAGCTTCAAGACCTGAGCGTTTCGACAATCTCCAAGTTGATGGTTCCAACCAGAAATCCAGGGTCATCAACTCACCAGTTGAGGGAGGAAATGGTGGTCGTTGAAATCTACCATTATTTACAAGGCTTTAGATATACATACAGGTGGTTGGGAATGGGATTTCTGAACCATCAACAGTATGTCACATAACACCAGTATAGATGCACTTCTGTAGATGTACTCTTCCGAGTCTGTACACTTCAAAAGAAAAAACTCCCCCCGCACAAGAAAAGTCCCTCTATCGTCTAAAACTGGAGATATGATAATATTGAATGAGTCAGAATGAGTCTACATTTCATTCCTCATCTACATCTTCATTTTGCAAACCTCCGAAACCGTGTAGATGCCAGGACGAATCATTGTTGAATGCATCTTTCGGCGCGAAAAGAGCCATCTAAAACTTGCTCGTACTAGGGAACATACACTCAGGACCGTTGTCCAAAGGCATATGAGCGAAGGACTAAACCTATTACATCCGCGAAAGGACATGGCTGAAATGGTCATCGTTTTTTGTGTGTCCCCCATCGTTCCTGNGAGCTGCCTTTCATTTTCGAATTTTTGAGGTGTGCTCATGTTCTGCATGATATCTTTTACTTTTGGCACACAGCTTCTGGATGCTCTTGGAGGCTTGATTTCATGCCGATATTAACTTGCTGGATGAATGTCTTCAAATTCAAAATCAGGCAAACATGTATATCAAAAGTCATCGTTTTTTGTGTCACCCCTATCGTTCCTGAGAGTTTCATGATCATATCAAGTATCAATGTCCTGGTGTAACTGTTCCTAATGGTCGGAGGTTTTGGCGGGCGCTCATATCAACAAAACTGTGTGGTGGTTTTTCACCACCCCATCTGAAAAATATGCGCGAGTCAAATTGGATCATTTTTCCCAGGGAAAAAGGGATGAAAAAATAAAATATATTTGAGTAACCACCACCTAGATCAGATGTTTTTTGCAGCAGAATTTTGGTTTTCCACCCCTTCCTGCTCACATCAACGAGGTGCCATCGAAGATGTGGAAGAGTTGCTCAATACATCTCCGAGATCGCCTCATGTCAAAATGAATCCCCACAATGTTCAAACTGCAAACATCAAAAAGATTTCAACAAAACAATAACTCGACTCAACAGGGTGGGCGTATTGTTTAAACAAGTACCAGTAGGACCTTTTTCAGAACTTGATGAGTTTCCAGTACAACCACTTATTAGTGATCACTTTTTTTTCGCATCCATGTGATGAGATACAGTTGTCTGTCAATGAAGATTCACTGAACTCAAACGAATGCAGGAAACCTCTGGTCTTCATGAAACCTTTGCATGATGTTCTGCTCATCCTGCTCTGCACTTTCAATCGCACGCTTGCAGAAGACAGCCTGAGCAGAATGTAGAATTTTGGAATCCGCGAAATTCTGTGGATACATGTGTTTTATGTGTTGGATATCTACACAGCTTATCTTTCACACATTATCCGCAGTTATGACTTTCAGGACTTGTTCAAATACACTACACGAAAAACTGATCTGAATTTCATGTCAGGCGACAGTCATGACATTTAGGACCGCGAAATATGAAAACGCCTCGGCAAGCGAACATCGACTTTGTGGTTGCGCAGCCCCCAAATAGACGCAGCAAATCGTCGTTGAACTTGGGGCAGAAAAGAAAAGAAAACAGTTACCCGCCCATACCCTCCCTGAAACTAACGGGTTGCACCTGAAAAATAGGTCGAAAACCCCCAAAAGGAAAGGACTGTTCCGAGCACCAATTTTCAGGTGGCTTGGGAAAAAGTTTCAGGGAGGGTACCACCTCAGACTCTCAGAATCAAAGACACGATGTAGCCTGTGAAGAAGTAGCCTTAGTGAGTAGCAAAACACATCTTTTTGATTGAGCCTGACTGGGCGGAAACGCTCAAAATCCATGCTTGATAAAAATGTCAATCATGTTATCGAAAACCGCTTCAAGCGACCCCAAATCCAGTTGACGTAGATGAGCAAGTTGGCCATGTCTCCCCAGTCAACACCACCTGTGACCGCACGGAAGAGAGTGTGCATTGAAAGATGCCTCGGTGAAATTTGACGCCACAACTCAAAATTCACATTTTGCAATTTTGATCTCGCAAGCAGTCAAACAGGGAAAAAAAAATCACAAGATGACCAACAACAAAAAATGACCAACAAAACAAAAAACAAAATGACCAACAAAAAATGACGACAACAACACCAACAACAAAAAAACTTGGCCACCAAAGACACAGGGATCCGAAGTGTGTCAACAAATCTGCTTCTTGTGACCCTTCGACCACCGATTGGAGCCCTTTGAGGCTGATATAGCCAACAGCGGTGTCTGTGAACAAGATGCCAAACCTCCGGTTTGCGGTTGGTTGGTTGGTTTGTTTTCGACAAAACGGGGAAGGGCCTTTACCACCCCGGAAAAGGTGGGTTTGTGGGTTGGGGCTGCCCCGTTTGGGGAAGTTCCTATAAGGGAAACATCCAAACCAACAACGGTTGGAAGGACTTCTACGAAGGTGGATGATGAAAGTGCAATAAAAGCAACAAAAAAGTACTGTGCGCAGCAGCAAAAATGATACAACTTCACCCCCCCGAGTTTCTGGCGACTTTAAACCGACCAGTTTAAGTCGCATCTGTTAGGATCCAAGCAACACATAGATGACCATCATCAGCAGCAACAAACTCCACAAAAGGGACTTCAACGTGGACAGGATGGAAGAGATCAAGGAGGTGAGACCAGAAATAAATTTCACCACCTGCGAAGCGGGAAGAGTCCCTCATTTCGAGTGTTTAATTTTATGTGCATTTCGTTGAAGGATTTTTGTTCGAAAAAACCAAAAAAACATGAAAGTGGTCATCTTTCAGAGTACCTCACGTGGGTTCAACCGTACTATATCCTTCTTCTGTCTTCACGTTAAGTGCTTCATTGCAGGTCACACTTCTCCAAAATCACCACCAACAACAACAACACCTTGATCACTCGCATCACGCGCAGCACCCGCACGATGCGGATGACCCGCAGGAGATTGGTTGGAGCAATGCGTGTGTCGCTTCCATCATCTGCTTGCACCAGCAGAAGGATATCAAAGATCACTTCAATGAAGGAGGTGCACACGATCGTGAGGTCCAAATAGTTCCAAAATAGACTTGGAAAGATCAATCGCCAGGGGGGTCCGTGCAGGTTGTTGAAATGGAACATACTTGATGATTCAGCAAACGAAAAACGAAAAACCATGTGAGAAACGTGGATGGTTGGAGAAGTGGACTATGTGACTATCACACAACAAGGGCACGGACGCCCTCCGAGCCATCAACAGTAACCCTTGATTGCTTCAAAGCAACAGTCCTCTGTCCCCTTCACAGAAGAAGCTCCTTCCATACACCCAAATCTTCAGAAGGAGCTCGATGGAAAATAGTGCAGCATACGTTAAATCAAAGACCTGCCGACAAAAAAAAATCGGTTGTCAGATTCAGGTTGGTATAATTTTTGTCATCATAGGTTGCCAGACCTCAGACAATCAGCCTTAAGAATCTATGGGTAACTGTAACTAATTACATCTAATTACTCCCATGTTTCTATTCATGTTACCCTCCAGGGAATTAACATATCCCACCTTCAAAGGGAAGTTCGGAAAATCATCGACTCAAAATGCCATTTTTGGGGGGATGTGTTAAAATTCTCTGGAGGGTATCTCCATACAAAATTCCAGTATGGCACCACCGGTTATGGATATATCATCGGTATTACCACCATTGTTTGCTAAACCGATATATCATCCAATCCTCGTTCTGCTGGCCGGTTTCGCCTTGAAGATGGGAGGTGTGTCCAAGCCTATATGCCTCAGATCAACAGGTTTTTGACGTGACAAAAAAGGCCGTTGAAAAAGTCAAACAGCAAAACAACAACCTCAAATTGCCCAGATGATGGAAGCACTTACCCTTCAGGGAACTAACATATCCCATCAAAAATCACTTTTGAAGATGATTTTTCTTTTCCCGAGGTGGGATATGTTAATTCCCTGGAGGGTGATTTTCCTCATTTCCTTTTCTTTTTCTGAACCATTTTCGAATCTCAAAAAGAACCTGTGGCTTTTGTGTTTTGGCAAAGTTGAAAACCTTGCTAAAATTTCAATCTGCTTTTTTCTTGCTGAATTCGGTCAAGTCTCCCAGATTCGTACTCCAAAGAAATGCCTTCAGAAAGAATTCCATAGAACAGGTGGCTTTCCAAGGAGTATAAACAATAGGAACCCTGGATACGACTGTTGATAGTTCAGAAATCCGAAACAACCGCCTGAGATGTATAAAACCCCGTAAAAAATGGGATATTTTACCATATCAACTGGTGATCGCCGGATTTCTGAACCATCAACAGTAGTTCACTTTGCTACAAAACTGCAAGCCTATCGCCTTTTGCTGTTGCCATGAGAGCTATTTTGCGTAGACAGGACGTTTTAAAGCACAAGGCCATACTGTCCTGCCTAGAAAGAGAGCGTTGCTGAAGATCACCGCTGCAAAAATACCTCCAATGGTCACCAGTCGATGTCTACTCTATGCCCCCCGTAAATTCTCAAGATCAAGTTGGCGAGTTGTCTGAGAAAACCCTCATTTTGGACATCGTCTCTTTTTGAAGGTCTAGCCCTTTTTTCATATTGGAAATCATCCCATTTTTGTTCCCAAATTTTGCAATTCAGCTAGGGAAGTTCATCATTCATTCCGGTTTTGTTGGTTTCACCCAGCGACCGGTTGCCTTCAAAGCTTTTGGACTTGACCAAAATAGCAAGTCGTGATGTCCAGGTCTCCAGTGTTGGTGCTTCCTTAATATCTGCATCATCCTTGGCATCGACCAATTAGGGTTTTTTTTTCCACATGGTGAACTTAATGAATGTGAAAAAAAAATAACCATCCCGGCCACTTGAAGCCTGGAAATTCTATTGTATGGAATCTCTTTTTGTATGACTCTTGTTCTTATGATGGGAAAAAGTCTGAAAGTACCATTGTTAAGACAGGTGGTTGAGGACTGATGCTGCAAACGGGAGATCGAAGCAGAGTGTGGACAAGAGTTGTGTGGGGTTAAAACATCTCGTAGAAATCTCATGAAGTTTTGGGAAAAGTGTGGCAATGAGTGGGCAGGAGGTGTTTTTGACAGTGTCGCGGATTGGAGAAATGTTGGGGAAACGCCCCACAACGAGCATTGCCTCTGAACCCATGGGCCCCAACGCTTTGGGGAGCTAAATTTTCCCGTGAATTTTCACGTCGCGGGACTGTGAAACCTCCCTGAGTAATTGAATTGTTGAATTCGAAGTAAATGTGATCAACTCGGGCCCCAGTCTCAGCAAAGTTGATTCAAACAGGAATTCCAGCTGCGATCTCAGCGAGTTCGCTTTTGTGGCTGAAGATGCCTGCAATTCTACGCCCTATTCATTCACAGTTGTTCACTTTTCCACCAAATCAAAACAATTCAAAACTAGTTGGTGGTTGAACCAACCCATCTGAAGAATATCAGGTCAAACTTGGATCATTTCCCTTTTTTCTAGGGGTGAAATTTAAAAAAGTATTTGAGTTGCCACCACCACCACCACCACCTAGAAAACATGTTCGCATCAAGCAGATGCCAGGTCACAGGGGAGGCCGTACGCGCAGCACGACGACGAGAGCGCTCATCAGCCAAGGCCTGTGGTGTTGGAGTGTTGGAGGAATCACCAAGGACAAGAAGGAGAACAACAGCCCACACTTGGAGGATCATCCCACTTAGGAAGTAGAAAGTCGTTAGTAACTCCCATTTATAAGGCATTTAGGCCATTTAGAAAGGGAACAACCCTACTTAAGGGGAATTATTGACCATGGTTATTAGCAGTTGCTAGGATGATCCTCCAAGCACTGCATATTCCAGACAACAGCTTGAGATGTGCTGTTTTCAACAGTCAGCTCTGCACGTTACGTGGCAGTTTTTTGGCCTCATATTCCTCCTCTTCCATCAGCGGAATCCTTATACGCATTGACACTGAAATCTCAAGCACAAAAAATTGGCGCCACGCACATCCCATTCCAAACATTTGCCCATGACTATGACAGGCCACTTGCTGCGACCGCAACCCTTTCGAAACTGTGTTGTTTCCAGTTTCGACGCCAAAAAACGTATTGACATTCCATCGTCTCTTCTTCACCCCTGCTTTTCGCCGTTCGCTCCTGTCAGTCATCAGCAATTCATGACAGATTTTCCTGGATTCTGACATCCTATACTCTCACTGATCTACGTAACATACCCTGCAATATTCAACACAGAAATTTGCACATACATGAGACAGACTCTTTCTGGAAACGCCATTTCTGCTTTGCACATGTCAATAATCATGTATATCCATGGTATGCATTCATGTTAACATGTCACCCGCCGTGTCAATAAAACGTCCAAACTCCGAGTTTTTAGTGCTAAACCTCCAAGTAGTTAAATGTCACCTTTTTTGCCTGAAATTTGGATGATCAATTGCCCTGGAACATTGTTGCTTCCTACACCCCCAACTAACAACTAACCATGAAATCTTAAAATAGGAGGTTTTTGCAATGATAGCTTTCCTTTTTCAAAGGCTTCATTTTCAGTTTCCACTGGGATTTCATTTCTTGCCTCGGACTCGGCAGTGAAACCCGCAAATCGGGGGACATGATGGAGGTCGGTGGAACATTGGTGTCCTGGCCGGTTTTTATGGCTCATGTTTTTTTGGGGGAAAGGGAGAAGAAATCATCTTTATAGATATATGAGGCCTTCAAAACAGAATCAAAGAACCCAAAATGAAGAAACGGAACGCAAGCAGGAACTCACAGCTACATGAAAACGAGGGCTTCGTGCGAGACGTCCTCCAAATTTCATGCAACAAGCTTCCAAGACGAGCGTTTCGCGCGATACTTCCTCTAAATTTTACATAAGAAGCTTCCAAAACGAGCATTTCATTCGAGACGTCCTCCACTTTCCATTCTTTGAAGCTGTAAAATCAACGGCTTCCTGCGTAAACCTATTTCCACGCAGCTCAAAATGGATGATTTTTGCGAAGCTTCTGCGAAATGCTGCCCCTGCCACGACTGTTGACACTGCGTCAGGTTTGCACGGCGCCTGCCAAGAGAAAACGACACGTTTAACAGTGACACGCTTGAAAAAAGTCTAGAGTCTTGCGCCTGCCACGCAAAACCGCAAACGCTACCTCCACACATATTTGGCAAAACGCAACACAAGCACGCTACGTGCAAGATTTTGCGAGGACATCGACCTCCAGCACGTAATCCTGATCACGTTTAAACGTGAGCACCGCCCAATGGTGAGGCTTAGCGACCTTCGCTACGCGGCCTTGGGTTTTGAAAAAGCACTGTTTGGAAACGGCAAAAGATCGAAACCAGGTGACTACGCCAAGTATCGGATAGATGATTTTCAAAACCTCACATGAAATCATTGAAAAACTGATGGGAAAATCGACCTTGGGGGAGACCCAGATGGAAAATATACCTGTTTTTGTTGATGTTTATGAGGTAACTCACATCAACCTCATGTCACATCATGTCACTCACAGAAACACAGCTTCCAGATAAGAAGCTACCCTGCCCGCAAATGTTGGCCACCAAAACTCGCAGCATTGATCTAAAATCTAAAAATTGGTTCTTTCCATACAAATACTTCCAAATCATTGCTAGTGACTTGTTGGAAATCCCATGGCCGATGGGTGGTTCAGTTTTGGTATAGATCTCCTACTTTCGGTCTCTGGCCAAAAAAAATCATCCCCCCCAAACAAATCAAGGAAAACCCTCAAAACCATGAGCTATAAAAAAAAAACATGCCACCAAATCCCAGCAAATCCCATCCCCGAAGTCATCCCACCTGTTGCTGGATACCACCAGCGTTACCAGAGTTTTGTTTCAAGGACAACACCTCATGGACGCACAAATCCATCTTCTCCGATAGCCGCTCCAGCTGCATATCCAGCTGTTGGACGAAGAACCGCAGCTCGACCGGCGGCTCGACCAGCGTGTCCTGGAGAAGCGGGAAAGCTGCACCACCAAACACCTCAAACACCTAAGAAACTCCAGGTTAAACGGTAGAAGGTTCACGCCTTGTTTAGTGCTGTTTGCACCTTTTGACGCAGTTTCCTCTTCCAATGAAAAACCACAAAAAACACAGAAACTTTCCTCAGATCAACAGTCAACTCGTTCAGGGAATCCCATCATTGGCGGCA